>JAQZBX010048749.1:0-20117 GCA_029593785.1 Cabassous unicinctus
AGTACAATAATAAATATCAATGACCCATCAGGGGTCCATCTTCCTTCAATAATCATTGCCCCTGTACTCAGGGGATTCTTGCTGTCCCATTGGATAATGTGGCAGAGCTCCCCAGGATGAGAATTTGATATTCTTTTGGTTATTGTCTAGATCTCCACCCACCATGACAATGCTCTATGAACACTTGAACTCATTCATAAGTCTTATAGGTATGCTCCAGGTGAAACTCCTCCCATGCATCCCCCATCCCTTACACTCTGAAACACTGATCTTTCCCTGTCACAGTTGTAACCCTTCTGTGTTCTAAAACTTCTTCAAAAATGAAGCCAACAAAATAACCAAATACAATTAATCAGAAAATTAAATAATAATGATAGTTTTAATAGTAACAAATAAAATACAAAAAATTAAAATTTTGTTTTGAAATAAACAAATAAAAAGGTAATAAAAAAATTGGCATTATGTCTTTCATTACTATAACATCTCTTGTTTTGTATGTACAGTGAAATTTTCTTATTTTTTTCATTTTACCTTCAAAGAAGCTTTAAGTAACAAAAGAGTCAGGTACAGAATATAGGGGATATATATCCAACATCTTCCCCCATTTCCCTTTCTACTACCCATAACATTTTACATGTGGATGGTACATTTGTTACAATTGGTGTACAAATATTGAAGCATTGCTACTAACCATGGTCAATGATGTACATTATGGTTTATATTTTGAAGCATACACTTTTATAAATTTTGAGGAAAGTTAACATGGCCTGTATCCATCATTTCAAGATCATGTAGAACAATCCCAATGCCTTCAAAATGCCCCATATTCCATCTATTCTATTCTTCCCTTCCCCTCTCCTTGGGACCCACAGCAACCACCAAGTTTCACTCCTTGAAGAACAAGATTCATAGTTACTTGCAACAATATTGAGGGCTTGACATACTGGTCTGTCTTCCTCTATTAGGCACTGCCTATGCTCTCGAGAAACTCCTGCCCCTCTTTGAGAACATAGCAGGACTTCTCAGGATGGGAGTTCAACACCTTTCCATTCATTGTGTGGGTACAAACTGGATATCCATATCCAAAGGAGTTTTTCAATGGCTAAGAGGTTTCAAAGTGAGTAGGGAGGTCATCCAGAGGTTATGCTTATGGGTAGGATCTCATTGGCTGCCACAGTAAACTATGCCTCACACATCTGAACTCCTGAGGACTCTAGAGCGATCCATACACTATAGGCAGGAGAATGAAACTTTGACCCCACATCTTCTTGAATGGAGTGTCAATAACTTATTGTAAGTTTATGTTGGATGAGAGAATTTGCTAAACTGCAATCATTTAGGAAAACACTATCTGCCACAGAGATGATGCTGGAAGACAGAACATTTTGCTTTATTTCTTATTCAATAATGTTATAGACATAATGAAATATACTAAAGGTTTATCTAGCACACTAACTTATATATTTAGATCCTCAAGTTTTTCCAGGCAGACTGGCAGCAACATCGATTGTTTTAATATTTGAGAAATAATATTTCTTTTTAACTTTGTATTTATCTTTTGGGAACCCCTCACTTCTTGCAATTTATCTTGAAGAACAAAGAGCCCACCAATAGGTAAATATTATTTAGAACATTTACTGGATAAATCTATACTATATGTAATGAAAAACAAACAAACAAAACTAATACCACAAAAAACAATGGAAAATATTTCTTGCTGATAGCTTAATCAGTACCACTCTACTAAATCAGTTGGTATAATGGCATAACAACACAATCAACATGACAAATAAAAAGTTGTGGAATTTTTGGGTTATAATTACTGATAAATGGGAATAAAAAGCAAAATAAGTAACTTCATACCGTTACTTTAGAGGAAAAGAATCATGATTTTATGTTTAAACAAGCCATTTATTTAAATTAAAAGACATTGACATTCAATATAATTTACTATGTAAAAATTATACATAGTGAAAACTGATAATTATAAGACAGTCATAAAATTCATCATATATTCTCATTTATGCAATATGTTCATTGGCATATCCAAGAAATTAAACTTGCTTTATGTGTTCTTGAAAAAATATTTGTTTGTAAAATCAACTACAGGAGTATTAAATAAAAATATATTTTCTACTTCAATTTTGAAAATATGGCCAATACAAATACTAAAATAAATTTACACAAATTAAATAATTGATTTATGTTCAAAGAAAATTGTTTCCTTATGTTGACAATTGTCATTAGAAACAATCACTCTACAAAATAAACCTCTACATTATTCTTTTAAAGAGCAAGTTTTCTTGGAAGAATTTAAGCATACATAATTATGACAAAATTCAATTTTTTTGACACTTTTCAAGAATATGGCTTTAAATTATACAGCATACAATTATTTAAATTATTTATTTACAATTTCTATTTTCTACAAATATTTATATTCTATAATACAGTTAAAACCATTTATTAATTTTAACTTATAAAAAAAAGTTTTAAAACATCTTCCATAGAGGAAATAATTTTGTAATTTTTAATTTCAAACTCAGAAAGTCTTTCATATGGAATAACAGAAGGTTAATCTCAGAATGGATAGAATGGAAATTGTTTCTAAAATCAGGGTGGCTAAAGTGAGCTATAGAGTTATTAGATATGAAATTTTAAACTAGAAGTGTCAGATTAATTTTTGTTCAATTATTTTATGTTTCCATGTTATGTATTTCAATATATACTCTTATTTTTCTGAAACAGAAAATGTGTTTTTGAATACAATTTGCAAGGCCTTTTTAACTTTCTGGTTCCTCAGAGTATAAATGAATGGATTCAGCAAAGGTGCAACTGAAGTATTGAGCACAGCTACTCCTTTACTTAAAGTAACTCTCTCATTTGCTGATGGCTTTATGTAGATGAAGATACAACTTCCATAAGTGATGGAAACAACAATCATGTGAGACGAGCACATGGAAAATGCTGTTTTCTTTTGTTGAGCTGAAGGGAATTTTACAATTGTCTTGATGATATAGAAGTAAGATAGGATTAATATTGACAATGTGACAATAAAGGTCATCACAGCTACTAAAAAAGCAATCAGTTCTAGTACACGTGTATCTGAGCAAGAAAGTGGTAGGATAGGAGAAACTTCAAAAATGAAATGATCAATGGTATTTGAAGTACAGAAATCCAGGTAAAGAAACAAAATCAATGAAGGGAAAATTAAAAGGAAGCCAGTTACCCAGGAGATGAGTACAAGCTGGTGACAAACACTTCTGCTCATGATGGATGCATAATTCAAAGGTTTGCAGATGGCAACATAACGGTCATAGGATATAGCAGCCAGTAGGAAAAATTCTGTACCCCCCAGGAAGATGTAAAAAACAACTGAGACATACAAACAATATAGGAAATGGTCTTTTCCCTGGTCACAATGGTGACTAAGAATCTGGGAATGCAAACAGTTGTGAATGAGTTTTCTAGGAAAGAAAAATTATGAAGGAAGCAATACATTGGGGTTTTTACATGGGAATCCAAAAGAGTGAGAGCAATGATGGTTAAGTTCTCTCTCATGCTCAACAAGTAGTTTAGAAATAGAAATAAGAAAATTACCATCTGTAATTGAGAGTTATCTGTCAGTCCCAGTAGGATAAACTCTATCTGCTTGTTATGGTTCTTCATTTCACTTTTGTGATTTCAATTAAATTCTAGAAATAAAAGGTACAGAAATCAGGAATTATACAAGTGGCTTTACCATCAATGAAGGATAAATAAAATGAACCTTATTCAGGAACATACACACTTATAATGTAACACTTTATGTTATTTGATGATATGATCAAGAACTGTGCAACAGAAAAACTTTTTAACTATGAATTTAAATAACTGTGTTGGTCAGTTCAATTTTAGAATTTGACCTCTAAAACCCATTTTAGTTGATTTTCCCCCTTATTTGTAAACTTTCAGTTAATTGTTACTAACTCCAGATTTGGCAACCTGTTAAATAAATTAGATAAAAGAGCTTGGCTCAGGATTTAAACACAATGCATAATTTTAAATTATTAATTTCATCAAAATAAAAATTACCAGTTTGGTAAATTAAGACCTAAAATTAATTTCTAAACCATAGACTAGATATTAAACCATAGACTAGCCCCAATGTAGTCTTTTTCAACTTCCAAATGAACTACTGATAATAAAGACAGAAAATTCTCCTCATGGATGCTGAAATATTTTCAGTAACTGCATCTTCCAGATGAATAAATTTTATGATACTGAAACATGTTCCAATATATTTTCATTTCAACTTTATATGAGAAGCTCTTATGTTGCTAAAAGTACAATAAAATAATGTGTGTTACAGACCGAGTAGTTTAATTTTTACTTAAATGACATAATGATGGCACAAAATTAGTAATTATTTTAATTTATTTTATATCCTATTAATAGTTTAAATGGGAAAAGAAATATTTTAGAAAATGCTACTTTATAATTTATCATTCAATATAGATTCCTTAATTAAAGCAAAATTAAGGTTTCTGAGAATAGCATGATTATGTAAAGTTGTTGATATTTGACTGACCAAATCCAAGCAATTTTTCACTAAAGTTCAAACTGTGTAAAGATGCTGACCTTCACCTCTATTTTTCAGCATTATTCTAAAATTTCTAACCAACTAAACAAGTTTATGTATATATCTTATAAAATTAAAATAATGCTTGAATGGTATATAAAATAGATTAACTTCCTACTGATCTGATTTGTCCCTTGGAATAGCCAAAATAATAAACTTAAACAATTACAGCAATAAGTTCAGTTAAGTGAACAGATAAAATTAAGCTGTAATTATACAATCGTCTTTTCAAAAGAGGGAAAACTTAGAATTTAAAAACACAAAATTTTAACTTTCTCAAAAAATTAAATTCCCATATTATATATAAGCTATATATCACAAAGAGATAAAAATAGAAAATAATCTAAAGATCTTAAAATAAGTTATTCTTTAAATCAAATTTTATTAATTCAGATGATATATTTTGAAGTGAGGACATTGAAAAATATATATTTTCATGAAAAATCTTCTAAACATATTTTACATTCAAAATCCAAAGCAGTGTCTATAAATGATCCTATTTTTATAAATGTCTAAATATGATGCATATAAGTATGATTTCTGCAAATGTAGATAAAAGTAATGATCATGATTAAGATATTTTTCAGTCATATTAAATAATAATGCATTTATGTATTTAATAAAAGGAAGTCATTCTTAACAATAGTCTATCAAACAGAAATGAATAACAGTAAAAAGTATTAGTGATTTGAGAAAACTGATTGGTTAGATAATTTAGTTATTTTTTAAGTCAAAAATATTAGTGATGCAGTTGATTGACTCTTATGTCTTCAGCAGATTATTGTCCTCATAATTTGAGCAAACCTTGACAAGTTGGAAAGCAATAGATTTCAAAACACTGAAAGTAAGCACTAAAAGAAAAAATAAGCTCAATTATGTTGTAAATAATTCTTGCTTTCTTTTAAATTCAAATATTTAAAGTCCATTTCTTTCAACGATTAAATTTTTTTATTCAATTTGCGTGTTTTGAAGATTTTCTATTTTTTTTTAAATACTAAATGTATAATATTTTTTCTATGTGATTATCTCTTTCTCTGCAATATGAATTCAGGAATCCTTCATTCTTTAGATTAAAACATTGCATTACTTTAGTAAATTACTCTTTGCTCATTTTGACACTTCTTACTATATTTCTTCTCCTCTTCTTTTAATTCTTCAAGAAATAATCTCCAGGTATTGGTGGAAAGGTTATACCTAAGAGAATCATAGATAAATCAAGTCTTTCATTCCTTGATCTCATCTTAATTTAGTATTATTTCTTTTCTTAATATGGCCTTGTTCTTAACTCTAACTTATTCTGAAAAATATTTCGAACGTCTGTAATTTCATTGTGGGTATCAGAGTAATCTGTAAATCTAGAATCAGAATTAATTCTGCAACCAGTGCAAACTTGGCAATCAATAGTTCTCAATGACTTGTCATTGCTCACATGTGCTGATCAGAATTAGCACTTCCAAGTAGTAATATTTTATATTTTTAAGAACATATTTAAAAATCAAAGTCAATTCTCCAGGAAAAATATCTTCTTACCTTGTTATCTTTAGCATTTAGAGTTGTGTAGGTGCTCATTTTCCAGAGAGGCATATGCAATTGTCATTCCTCCACATTTATATGGTGCCACATCTAGTTTAAACCACCAAGGTACTAGAAATGAAGGTACAAGTACATAATTGAAGCATTATACACTTGCATTTTTGGAGTCATAAAACAGAAAATGAGAAATGATTAATGTTTTACTTGAATAGAAATAATAAAATTTAATCTTTAATTCACTCTTATTTTTCTTCAAACTTACCTTGTTTTTGCAATTTTTCTAAAATTTTAAAAGCAAAGTAAAGCACTATATACTTACCTCTTGCACTACATGGTGATAATTTTTTTTTCCTCTAGAGAACATAAGCAGAATCAAACATAATGAATGGTGAACACACTAATTGGAAAACAATATTTAATTTTATAAGAAGAAAATTAGTATAAAAGGATATCTCGAATTAATTCAAAGTAGAGAACTAAAGTATAAATGTTTTAGTATAGTATTTTTCTTCACTATCACATATATCTGAACATATGATCGTATCTATGCTTTGGACAATAAATATTTCTAACAAACTCCTGTTTTCATTGCTAAATAATTTATGAGATAACATATGTATACCTCTTACTTTACTCAGCAAATCTTCACAAAAATTATCATATCTAAAATTATTACTTTGACACTTGGGAAATATTTACGAGTTGTCAATTACTTAAAATGAATGAATGCTTCTCTAAGGGAAAAGCCAAGGTGGATAGTGTCCCTAAGGAGAAAACGGGAAGATGAAAAATATTTCGCAAGAGCCTAAAAAATATCAGTTGGCATTTTTTTTTCATGTATTATGTTTTCTCAGAGAAGTTGTAGGCTTACATGAAATACATATAAAATACATAGTTCCCATAAATCCACCATCCCCATTTTTAATACATTGTATTACTATGGTACATTTACTACAACAGATGAAAGAATATTATTATAATTCTACTAGTGACTATTGTCCATGGTTTATATTTTGGTTCCATGTTTCTGTTCTACAATCTTTTCTTTTTTATTTAAAAATTTTATTCAACTTAAAATTTCCTTTTTAACCACATTTAAATATAAAATTCAATCATGTTAAGTATGTTCACAAAATTTTGCTACCATACCCAACATACATTACCAAACTGTTTTCATCACCACAACAGAAACACTATACAATCTAAGCATTAGCTCCCCATTCCCTATCTCCACACTGACACCTGCTAACCCATATTCTAGTCTCTGACTCTATGAATTTTCTTATGCTAATAATTTCATATCAGTGACATTGTACACTATTTCTCCACCTGTGTCTAGCTTAATTCACTCAACGTGATGTCTTCAAGATGCATCCATGTTGTCACATATATCAGAATGTTGTAGTATTTCTTTTGCTATATTTTGTGGCTTAATATAGTTCCCATTTGATTACTCTTTATCAAAACCCATCCATTTCTCAATCCAAAGCCTGGATCCATAAGATGAGAAAATCCAATCTGTATTCTTCCGTAGATATTTTTGCTGGAATTTAAATGATATGTATTTCATGACTTTTCTAATATTGCTGAGTGATGCAGGTTTTTAAAATATCTTTTCTCCAAAAGAAAGAGGCCCATGTGTTTTTGAATATGTTATAGAGGTAGTGTTTTTTGTAGGAAACATATAGTTATCCCTCTGGAGACATAAAAACTAATAAATCTACAATGTAATTAATTATGGCAACACTTTTTAATTGGATTCCAAAAAATCAAGCAAATTTTATGTTCCTATTTTTTCTTTAAAATAAAACATCATGGAAAAATATTATACTTTTATTAGATATTGTATAAAATTCCTTTGAGATTAACATAGGTTTCTATTTCCAAAATAAAAGATCCAGGAACTATTAAGTGTAATCCATTTTTAAAAATAATTCAAGAACTCAAATCGTTTTCTTCATTTTCAGCTTGAAGAATGACTGATCTAAGTTGTAGGAAAACAGCAATAATGATACCAACAAGCAGATTGAGAAGAATTTTGAAAAGCATTTATATTTGCTTCAAAAACATTAAGTATACATAATATTATTAAACCTATTTATAAAAAAATACTTTCAAGTATTTTGAAAACTATCACAAATTTTCACATATACTTTAAGTAAATGAATATTTTTTCTGAAAAATGACTTCATTGTCTTCATTATTTAGATATAGATGTAAAATATTTAAAAGAAAGTGAGGTAGCTCTTTTTAATTAAACAATTTGCAAGCCTGTTTCAAATTCCTGTGGATTAATATAATGGTATTAAATTATGTCCCAATAATGGCCTTCATAGGCATATCCTTCTTTATTATTTTTTTTTAATTTCCATATGTGTAAGTGTGAAAATTGTGGACTATACTGTCTGATATTCCAAATCCTGGAAAATTTATATATTAGTTTCCTTAGGGCTGGTGAAGTGTTTTCTCCATATTCTCAACCTAAAGTCTGTTTGTTTGGTGTTCAGCCATATTGAGACTTAGCCCTAAAGTGGCAGATCTGCCACTTGTTCTAAGTGTTCTTTGTAGAACTTGTGTCCTCAGAATTGTGACATTTAAATACATGTTGTTTTCCTTACAGATAATTACTATTTTGAATATTTCTTAGTATCAGATATCTCATTTGTAAATTATATATAACAATACTGGTAAAAGGGTAAAAATTTGGGTGCTACTTATTTGTTATACAAAAAATGTAGATTCTTTGTTTTCCAAATACAATTTCATCTTGCTCTGGTTCCTCTAATATTATTGCTGGTATTAAAAAAAATGGAACTTACTCACTAAAAATAAATCCATATTTCCAGATTAAAACAGTCTATTTTGGGTTAATTAATTCCCCTTTGGGTAAGTATTCAATCAATTCAAACTCTCCAAAGATATGCCCCTCATATCTAAAGATTTTCTACCATACTTTTCTTTCCAAGGTGGCCTTTGTGTGACATGGGACACTTGTGATTCTTATGGGAATGTTTAGGAGTAACCAGTCTGCATGTCATGTTTCTCTGCTGGTGCCTACTGACCTCCTTCTGAGGCTCTGCAGATGCCTCAGGGCATTGCTTTTTTCCTCATAGCTTTTAAGGATTAAGTGTCCATGACATCGTGGAGCCCAGTTGCTTTACTTACATTGATAATTTAATTTCAGATCACAGAATTTTAACAATTGCTTTTTCTGCTATGCAACCTGAGGGCATTTAATCATTTCTTGCATTATATTCTCTGCCTATATCTTTTAAAATTTGTAAGAGGTGAGGTCAGAAATTGATCACACTTGCTTTGTATGGCTTTCCTTTTTCACATCACTAAAATCTTTGAACATTTCTGTGTCTTTATACCTAAGGTATGTTTCTTTAAGCAGCATATAGTTAAGCTATTTTTCAGCTCCACTTTGAAAATTTTTTATTTGACATTAATCTATTGTTATTCCACTTACTGTTATATTTTCTTTTATGTCTTGTCATATTGTGATCTCTTTCTCCTCTGTTTTCTACTTCCATGTTGTGGTATTGGTCAGTCTTAACACAGCCTGCTACCTTTTTCTGGAACACAAATTACATCCACTGTTCAGGACCAGGTGTGTCAGTCTGACAGGATAAAATACAAAACTTTAGAAGATAAGCGACTGTGAATAAATTTCTCTCCTTATTGCCCCTAGAATATGGAAACACTGAAGACATTTGATTCTGGTGGGCACTCCAATGGTTTACCTGTCTCACACAGGGAGGGAGTGGGGTTCCTCCCCTGCAGCAGCACAAGAAAGCAAGAGTGGGATGCTAAGCATAGAACATCTATGTAGCACAGACCACACTAGTGAAGGTGACCTTGCTCTGTCTTTCCATCAGAGCCTGCGTGAGTTTTGGTGGTGACCCTGAACTCTCTATTAGAATGGGAAAACAACTCTTAAAGGTCTCTGCTTCTAACCAAAGTTTTCCAATTTTCCTTGCTTATGAAGACATTAGCCTTATTGAATGAAGGCCCACCCTATTCAATTTGGTAACATCCAAATAGGAACCTTGAAGGTCCTTTTACATATGAATTCACAGCCAAAGGCCAGGAATTATGAATTGAACATGTTTTTGGGGAAGACAGGATTCAATCCACCACCATAGGTTTATATAATTCTTGTTCGTTCATCTTTATACAAGCATTCTAGATACAACTGTCTTGTCCTTCTGTCAGTTTCTCTTTAAAAGCCTCAATTCTGGCTGCTTTGTGTCTTGCTTATCAGTCACTGGATAATCTGTTACTTTAGATGCCAACAATTGATTTTTTTCACCCTTATGTGCAATGAACTCTCCCCTGTGTCTCTGGAGTAAGAGCTGGCACAGTGACTGAAGCATGAGCTGGCACAGTCACTGGGTCCCCATGAGTCTCCTGAACTAAAAATTGTTCTCGCCAAAAATGTCAGCTATGTTTTGAGTGCAATCATTGTAGGCTAATGCATTCTGTCATCTCATCTCACTTTTACATCTTCCCTCCCAACCAGATAAAGTTTTCCATAAAGAATGATGAGAATCATGAAGTTAGGATTCTGAAGTCTCTCAGATCTCCCAACCAGTATACAATTTTTGGTACACTTTCATGGAATTATATTTTTTGAGGTAAAATTCACATCACATGAAATTCATCATTTTAATTGTTCAACAGTATACTCTTAAGTGGTTATTAGTATATTAGTGCATAAGTTTGTGCAACCATCACTACTATCTAATTCCAGAACATTTTCATTAACCCCCCAAAAAACCCATCTACACTAAGCAGTCACTACCCATTCCCCCCTGGTAACCACTAATCTGTTTTCTGTCTTTATGGTTTTTCTTATTTTGGGACATTTCATATAGATGGTATCACAGAATATGTGACATTTTGTATCTAGTTTGTTTCAATTAGCATAATGTTTTAAAAGTTTATCTACCTTGTAGACTATATCAGTGAGTCATTCTTTTTATGGATGAATAAAATTCCATTGTATGGATAGACCACATTTTGTTTATCCATTCATCAGTTGATGGACATTTCTGATTTTTTCTACTATAAGTATTGGTGTTATTAGCCTTTGTATACTAGTTTTGTTTTGAACGACAGCACACTTAGATGACCATTCTAATGTTGAAAAGACTTCATGATGATACTAAAGGGTCATTAAAATTGGAAGGAAGAATATCTGCATTCCTTACTTTTTCTGAGATAGAAACATCACTTTAGCTATAGAAATAGAGAAGAGTCATATTTTAATTGCAATACAGTCATATGTCAAAATCTGGAATTCTTAGGTCAAAGAATTTTACAAAAAATATTATCACTACAAGCAATTCTTCTCACTATATGCTAAGAATATTTTTAAAAAATCTCAAAAGAGAGAAAATTAATAAGGTTGGATTTTACCTACCAGTAATTCTACATAAATAACAATATATCAGCAAGTGAAAACTTCAGTCAAAATATGATCATATTACTGATAATTTTACAACAATGTCTCTTTTCCTAAAATTGTGAGAATGTTTGAGTAGAGGTGTTTCCATGTATGTGTGGCATCCTCTTAATAAAATATCATATTTTAGACATCAATAAATTCCAATTATCCTAAAATTTGTTCATAAGCATGAATTTTAGAAACTCTTAATGTGTTGATTCATTGGAAATTTAGTAGCTTTTAGTCATTTGTAGTCAATGATTCATAAGATATGAAGAAAGGACTTGGTAATTTTATCACATAACATAGTTCATCATGTGGACACTTGTAAGGCAAGCCTACAACAATGAATAATTTGCGAATGGTTGTTTTATCCCAAGTCTTTCTTATTTTAACTTTTTTATAATTTCAGACTTCTTTAAAGAAAAGTTCTGAAAACAGTACCAGGGACTCTATAAAAAGAATTCCGTATGCCCTTTATATAGTTGCCAGAACTGCCATAAAAATACCATAGATGGGTTGGCTTAAACAACAGTTTTTTGTGCATCATTGGAAGCTGGAAGACAAAAATCAATATATTGGCAGGCCATGCCTCACCTGAAGTCTCTAACATTCTGGTGGTATCATTCTGATATTATCCTCTGTTTCCGTCACATGATGATCTGTCTCTTCCTTTCGCCTCCTGTGGTTTCTATTCTGTGTCCAATTTCTTTGCTTATAAGGATTCCAATTTTATAGGATTAAGGTCAACCTTGATTTGATCTGGTCTCATCTTAATAGGATCCTTGAAGGCCCTATTTAAAAATGAGTTTTACAACAGTGGTCTAGGGGTTATGACTTGAACATGTCTTTGTGGGAGATGTGAAACAATACTTATAAATATACATATATAATGTAAATATATAATATTTAATGTAATGTAAATGTATATATATATAATAAGTTCATACTTATTGCTCCAATTCCAATTCAACACTCAACAAGGTACTTAATAGACATCCTTTTACATATTTGTAATTTCTTTCTCCTACATGGAGGAACTGGCATGCCATTTCCTTCAATGTCTCATGTGCATAAGTCTAGCATATATACAAAACAGTTACAGAATTGATAACCCATATAACTGCTTAAAGTGAACCTAATAAACAAAAGTCAATTATTGTTTACAATTTTACATAGAATTTACATCTTAAGAAACTCACGTTTATTATGAGCCAATTTGGTGGTTTTTGACAAATGAATATATTGAAGGAAACTGCATCACTGTTTACTTTCAAGATTCACACATCAATTGCAAGTTTCTATTCTGAGTTGTGGATTATTTTTGATATCTCTAGAGAATTATGGTCAACAGTAAGCACCACTATCGAAGGAGACCTCCACTTTTCTATTATAAAACAGTCATACATGAAATTCCTATGGACAAAATAAAGAGAAATTGGTTGTTATTCAGAATAAAATAGTTGCTTTAAAATTTACCTCAATGTTTTTTGATCTAAAGCAAATATTTACTGGATTCACAGATTCTACTGTAAGGAATCTATACAAAGATTAGAGCAGATCCTATCTCTGCTGTATTATGTTTAGGGCCACACATGGAAGACATGAAGACTGGGTTTGGAACCATCTGATGGCATCTTTGCTCAAGTGTATGGAAGTTGAATCTGGCTGTCAGTTTGTTTTTTTATAACGCACATTGGCTGTGTTTCAAGGTCAAATATGGCAAAATATAAAAAGCTATAATGGAAACTTGGAACCACATAACAGTTTTCTCCCATACTTTGCTAGTTGAAGCAGTTATTAGCAACTGCCTAAATTCAATAGAATGAAACTTTGATCCATCTTATTCTTGAAAGGAGTATCAATATCATATTGTAAGATTATGTTGAATGGGAAAGTTTGCTTTATTGTAGCCATTTAGGAAAATGCTGTCTTCCACAGAGGTGATGTTGGAGGATGGAACATGTTGCTCTATTTCTTATTCAAGAGATAAAGAAAACATACTGGAGGTTCATCTAGCACACTAACTTATATATTTAGCTTGTCAGATTATCCTAGGAAGACTGGCAACAACACCATTGATTTGATATTTTTAGAAATATATTGAATTGTTAACTTTGCATTTACTTTCCTGAAAATCCTTCACTTATAATTTAGCTTGAAGATCAAAGAGTCCACCTAAAATCCGGTAATACATTTTCATTGAACTATTCATGTTTACTATCCCATTGATCATAAGATTCATAGACAAATATTTTCAAGGACATTGACTAGAGAAATACATGGTATCTATAGGCATAGCCAAAACCTAATACTACTATAACGAATGGAAGATATCCTTGCGCTGGTAGCTTAATCAGCACCACTCTGCTAAATGAATTGTTACTATGATATATTCAACAAAAAAATTATAAAGTTATGGAATCTATGTATTCTAAAAACTGACAGTTGAGAGTAAAACCTATAATAGATTATTTAATACCCTTACTTTTAAGGAAATAAAACATAATTTTAATTTTTAAATTAGTGTATTATTTAAATTTTAATACATTCATATACAATATAATTTGCTATTTAAAATGTATACATAGTGAAACAAGACAGGCATAAAAATTCAATATATATTCCCATTTATTCAATAAATTCATTCGCATAACCAAGAAATTAAACTTGCTTTATGTGTTTTTGAAAAAAATTGTTTATAAATTCAGTTAGTGGTGTATTAAATCATAGTTTATTTTATCCTGCAATTTTGAAAATGTGACCAATATAAATATTAAAATAAAATGGAACAAATTAAACAAATGATTATGTTCAAGGAAAATTAAGCATTCCTATGTTGACAATTGACATTAGAAATAATGAGTCTATCAAAATATATCTGTACATTATTCTTTTAAAGAGTAAGTTTTGTTGGAACATTTTAAGCATATTTAACAGTGGCAAAATTCATTTTATCTGACACTTTTCAAGAATATGGCTTTAAATAAAATTGCATAAAATTATTTAAATTACTTATTAAAAATTTCTGTGTTCCCCCAAAATTTATATTCTATAATACAATCAAAACCTTTTATTAATTTTATTGTAAAATATCTTCCTTAGAGACAATTTTTGTAATTTTTAATTTCTAAACCAGGAAATCTTTCATATGGAATAACAAAGTTAAACTCAGAATTGATAGAATGGAAATAGATTTTAAATTCAGGAAAGCTGAAGCATTTTAGATATGGATACTTAAACTAAAAGAGTCAAATTAATTTTTGTTCAATGTTCTTTCTATGCCTTCATGTCAATTATTTCAATAAATAGTCTTATTTTTCTGAAGGAGAAAATATCTTTTTGAATAAAATTTGCAAGGCTTTTTGAACTTGCTGGTTCCTCAGAGTATAAATAAATGGATTCAACAAAAGTGCAACTGAAGTATTGAGCACAGCTACTCCTTTCTTTAAAGTAATTCTCCCATTTGGTGATGGCTTTATATAGATGAAGATACAACCTCCATAAGTGATGGAGACAACAATCATGTGAGACGAGCACGTGAAAAATGCTTTCTTCTTTTGTTGAGATAAAGGGAATTTTAGAATTGTCTTGATGATATAAAAGTAAGAAAGGATTACTAATGACATTGTGACAATAAGGGTCATCACAGCTTAAAAAAAAGCAACAATTCTAGTACACGTGTGTCTGAGCAAGAAAGTGGTAGGATAGGAGAAACTTCAAAAATGAAATGATCAATGGTATTTGAAGTACAGAAATCCAGGTAAAGAAACAAAATCAATGAAGGGAAAATTAAAAGGAAGCCAGTTACCCAGGAGATGAGTACAAGCTGGTGACAAACTCTTCTGCTCATGATGGATGCATAATTCAAAGGTTTGCAGATGGCAACATAACGGTCATAGGATATAGCAGCCAGTAGGAAAAATTCTGTACCCCCCAGGAAGAAGTAAAAAAACAACTGAGATACACTACCATTATAGGAAATGTCATTTCCCTGGTCACAATGGTGACTAAAAATCTGGGGATGCAAGCAGTTGTGAATGAGATTTCTAGGAAAGAAAAATTATGAAGGAAGAAATACATTGGGGTCTTTAGATGGGAATCCAAAAGAGTGAGAGCAATGATGGTTAAGTTCCCTGTCATGCTCAACAAGTAATTTAGAAATAGAAATAAGATTACGATCTGTAATTGAGAGTTATCTGTCAGTCCCAGTTGGATAAACTCTATCTGCTTTGTATGGTTCTTCACTTCACTTTTGTGATTTCAAATAAATTCTAGAAATAAAAGGTTACAGAAACCAGAAATTACACGAGTGGCTTTACCTCCAATGAAGGATAAATAAAATGTACCTTATTCAGGAACATACGCATTTTAAATATAATTCTCCATGGAAGTTGAAGGCATTTTCAAGAACTAAGCAACAGACGTTTTAACTAAGAGTGTAAACTATGGAGGTCAACTCAGTTTTGGAATTTGTTGTATTAAACCCATGATAAGTGATCTTCACCCTTCTCTATAAACTTCTAGGTAATTGTAACTAATTCCAGATTTTTCCCCTGTTTAATTAATTAGATAAAAGACCTTGGTTCAGAATTCAAACAAAATCCATGAGTTTTAAAGTATTCATTTCTTCAAATTACAATATTGCCAGCTTGGTAATTTAAAATCTACAATTATTTTCTAAAACCTTAGATTACATATTAATGAATAATTTTATTCCCCCATTGTAATCTTTTTTAGATTCTCAATGAAATATTGATAAAGAAAGAAAATTTCTAAAAGAAAGCAAAAGGAGAAATGAAAGAAAGGGTATGAGGTAATACCAAATAAAATAAATACCAGTTAAGTTAGTCTATGTGGGAAAAAATCAAACTGATTATTAAGCCAACATGGCTACACTTACCTATCAAAGCCAAAACATAATCAATGCTTGGACACTATACCATGTTTAACCAAGACCATAAGAATAGAAAGAAAGCATAAAAGATGCATCGTTTCTCTTTACAATCTCCACCCACAGATACCTAGATCTAAACCTACTCTCAAGATGCAGCACTAATAAGGTGAAAACTCACTTTTTCCCTTCCACATTGCCTGGCTCTTCACATGTTCAACAGTCAGTCAAAAAACTAATCAGTGACTGTTCATACAAGGAAATATTGATATAGGGTATGTGTGATGACTTGGATGGGGCAACTGTATTCTGATAATATTTTATGCTTTTATTTGTGGGTTTTCATGTATCTCAGATTCCCAGTGATAAAAGCAGAGTGAATATGAGGTAGTTACTGTCTCAATAAAGCAGAAATATAGAAAAAGGTGGACCCTATTAAATATTAAAAACTGGTCTTAAATCTGTGCTAAACCACCTTTTTTCCAGCTATGGCTCTGAGAAGGAAGAACATATTTATGGATACTGAGGCAAAAGGAAAGCCACTATTCAGATCAATATTTTGGCAGGCTTTTTATTGGCCAACAATGAAAATTTTCAACTGAACAATACAAAAAATATAAAAGAACCTAGAAAGAGAGTAATAAGGCTAAGTTAGGAGAGATGTCTTTGGAAATTGTACTGAATCATTTATTCCTAATCAAATGGTCTTGGAAAAATTCCTTAAATTATGTTTAGTTGTTTCATCTACAAAAGGGTGGTATAATAGTTTTTACCTCAGCTGTAAGTATTAAATGAGATGTGTATAGCATGCATCAATGTCTCGATAGTAACAAACCACTTAATAAACAGCAAAGAGAACAATGTACATAGAAATTTTATGATGTATTCAGAGCTTCTGTTGTTTCATAGAGCTTCTAAGAGTTAAGACTATAGCAGGAGCAGATTGGCCTGAAATCTGCTCAGGCCAGTGGAGGCCTCTGTACACTGCCAGGGATAGTCCTGGTTTTAATACAGAAATAATATAATTTATAAAAAAAATTATTTTTGTAGTTCAGTTTAGTTATTTCTAATTTGCATTATCTGGTGTATATAAAATTTGAACCACTTTCCTAAATCTGAAAATGCAAATGTCATATTAAAGTTCATTTTGAAGATGCAATGAAAGGTAACAAATGGCAATGATAGGTAATGTGTTTACAATATGTTTGCTTCAAAGATATTATTAATAAATTTATATTACAAAAAAAGGCTAAATTTAATTTTCCAGTAATGTAATAACTCAACATACAACTTTTCAAACAAATTTGATGGTTTATGCTGATTTCACGCTCATCTAATTGATTTCATGGCCCAGATTCAAAAGTAATGTCAAAAGTTTAAATGAGATAGCTAATTTTATTACAATTTGCAGGCCTGTTTCTAATTCCAATCACACTAATTCATTAGATTGTAAACATTGCTGACTCATTTGGTTTTAAAATAGCTAGTATATCCTTAGAGTAATGCACTAATAAAATCCCTCATATTGTTAAAGCATGCATTATTTGACAAAAATTAAATAAAAGAGAGAAATATCTGATAAATCAAAAACATAACAACACTTTTAGGGGAATAGGCATGCTATTGGAAAAGAGAAAGGTGATAAAGACACAATGTTAAAAGTTAAATACATAAGGATATCCTCTGGCCACCATTGTAGTAATGATTTGGAAATTAAGAAGTAAAAATTAGCAAATTATACAATATAAGCAGAAAATCACTACAGTTAAAATTAAAAGATTTCTCAAATAACTATATTCCAACTTTGAGAAATTCAAAACAGCTAAGTGTCTTGTTAAGCAAGTTATATATCTTTAAAGAATAAGCACCTTTCATTTGAAACAAATTTATTCATCAGATGATATATTCTGGAGTGAAGACTGATAAATATATATTCTCATGAAAAATCCTCTAAATATATATATATATATATATTTTTTAAATCTAAATATATTTTAAACGCAAAATTCCAAAGTTGATCTTATTTTTATAAATATTTAAATATGATGCACATAAGTATGATTTCTTACTTATATATACAAAATATATACAAAAATAATGCAAATATATACAAATATATACAAAAATAATGACTAAATATATATAATGACTAAATTATTAAATAGCAATTCATTTATATATTTAATAAGAATGAAGTCATTCTTAATATTCTATCAAAGAGAAATGAAAAACAAAACATAATATTTTCAAACTTGCATCAGATTATTTTTCATATTAGCCAAACCTATTAGTGAGTTGAGAAAACAGATTGGTGAGATAGTTTATAGAGTCATGATTTTTTTTCCCTTTTTATGTATTTTTTGATATGGGAAACCCGCACTCAACCAATGAGCCACATCGGGTCCCCCAAGTTGGCTCTCTCATCTGTTTTCTTGCTGTTCAGTTTTTTGTTATTGTTTTTAGGAGTCACCAAGTACTGAACCCAGGACCTCCAATGTGGGAAGCAGGCACTCAACAACTTGAGACACATCTGCTTCCCTGGAATCATGTTTTTAACTTAAAATTTCAGTGATGCATTTGATTGGCTTTTTATGTTGTCAGTAGATCATTTTCCTAATAATTTGAACAAACCTTGCATTTTGCAAATTAGACTATTTTCCAACAAAGAAGATAAGCACTAACAGAAAAAACCATATCCTTTCACAAATAATATTGTCTTTCTTTTAAATTCAAATATTTAAAGTACATTCCTTTTCATTGATTAAATTTTGCCATTCATTTTCCTGATCTGAAGTTTTCCTATTCTTTTAAAAAAATATTGATTGCCTATTACTTTTCCCTTCTATGTGATTGATTCCTTTCCCCACGATATGAAATCAGGAATCCTTTATTCTTTATATTAAAACATTGTATTCCTTTAGTAAATAACAGTTTGCTCATTTCAATATTTATTAGTATATTTATTTTCCTCTTCATTAATTCTTCAATGACTAATCTCCTGGTATTTGTTGGAAAGGATGAACCTCAGAATTGAAAATAAATCAGGTCTTTTCTTTCTCAATCACACCTTAATTTGGTATTGTTTCTTTTGTTAATATGTCTTTGGTATTGTTTCATTTGATAATATGTCCTTGTTCTTACCTCTACTATGTTCTGCAAAATTCTTTGAAATTGTCTGTAGGCTTATTGGGGGTATCAGAATAATTTCTAAATCTAGAAGCAGAATTTGTTCTGCAACGAGTACAAATTTGGCAATCAGTTCTAAATGACATAGTCATTGTTCACAAATGTTTATCAGAATTAGCACTTCCAAGGAGTTCTTTTTCATAATTTTAAACATATATTAAAAAACAAAACCAATTCTCCTGGAAAAATATCTTCTTACCTTGCTATGTTTGAATTCTAGAGTTGCACAGGTACTTTTTATCTACAGAGCAGTAGATAATCATTCCCTCCACATTTATATGGTGCCATGTCTGGTGTACACCACCAAAGTATTAGAAACAAAGTTGCAAGTGCATAAATGAAGCATTATGCTCTTGCTTTTTTGGATTCTTAAAATAGAAAATGAAGAGTGATTAATGTTTTTTAGAGAAATTATAAAATGTCCTCTTTAA
>JAQZBX010048750.1:0-20123 GCA_029593785.1 Cabassous unicinctus
GTATATATTAATTAAATAAGTATATTCCATGTTAAACATTTCCCCTTTTATTACGTACTTTCTAAAGTAATTTTAATGTTTTTATTTTTACTTGAACTTACTCCCCTCATTATCTCATTCATTCTAAAAGCACCATTTTATTTCTCTCAGGTTTCCATATCCCTTTAACTTTTCCTTCACTTTCTTGCTTCCTCAAAATATTCCCTAAACTTGTTTTTATTTGTATCTGCTTTTATTTCCCTTTATCTTCTTTTTCACTTTGCTTGATCCTGTCATTTTCAAAACCTTAATCAGCAGAAAAAAAATTGTATCTTCCTCTGTATATCAGCTTTAACACCCATTCATAATGAATGTGTGTTTGAGTAGAAAGTGGTATTTGTGAGGAGTGGCAACAGAGATGAGGGATGAGAATACGAAAAAGAAAAGCAAATAGAAGTGTTTTACCTTGCCATTTTATGTTATTTTTTTTTCTTTATTAGGGAAGTTGTGGGTTTGCAGAACAATCAGGCATAAAATACAATAGTGTCATATTCCACCCTATTATTTACAACTTGCATTGTTATGGAGTATTTGTTACAACTGATGAAAGAATATTTTTATAATTTTTCTATTTGCTATAGTCCATGGATTAACTTAGTGTTCATTATTTGTGTAGTGCCTTTCCATGGTCATTTTTAAATTTTTAAAAATTCTGTTGCCATATATACAACATAACATTTACCTTTTAACCATATGGGTATATATTTCACTGCTATTAAATACATTCACAGTGTATACTACCATCACCAACATCCATTACCAACAAAAGTCCATCATTCCAAATAGGCAACCTGTATATTTTGTGCCATAATTTCCCATTACATATCCATATCCTACCCTCTGATAACCTATATTCTAGATTCTGACTCTATGAATTTGCTTATGCTAACTTCTACATATCATTGAGGTCTTACATTATTTGTCCTTTTGTGTCTGACATATTACACTAAACATGATGTCACCAAAGTTCATCCATTGTGCATCTGTATCAGAATGGCATTACATTTTTCAACTGAATAATATTCAGTATTTACTACATTATGTTTATTCATTCCTTGGTTGGTCGATATTTGGGTTGCTTCTATCTCTTGGCAATTGTGACTAATGCAGGTATGAACATCCATGAGCAAATATCTGTTTAAGTTCCTGTTTAAATTATTTTGGGTATATAACTTCTAGTAGGTTGACTGGGTCATGTGGTAATTCTATTTCTGAGGAACCACCAAAATCTTCCACGGCATTTGCACTATTTTAAATTGCCATCAGCAATGAATTAGTGTTCCTTTTTCTCTGCATCCTCTCCAACAATTGTATTTTCCATTTTTTTTTAGTACTCACTCTAAAAGTTGTGAAATGGTATCTCGTAGTTATGGTTTGCATTTCTCTGTTGGTTAATGATGTTGAGAATCTTTTCATGTGTTTTCTGGACATGTATATACTTCTTTGGAGAGAGCTCTATACCTGGGCTTCTGTCCATTTTTTAAAAATTGAGTTGTTTGTGATTTTGTTGTTAAGGTGAAGGATTTCTTTACATATACTGGATAGTAAATCTTTATTGGATATGTGGTTTCCAAACATTTTCCTCATTGTGTAGGCTGGCATTTTACTTTCAAGATACAGTCCTTTGAGCACAGAGTTTTTTTTATTTTTGATGAGGTTAGTTTATTTTGTTTTTTTTCCTCTTGTTGCTTGTACTTTGGGAGTAAAGTCTAAGTAATCATTGCCTAACACAAGTTCCTAAAGATGCTGCCTTATATTTTCTTCTAGGAGTTTTCTAGTGCTACTCTTATATTAAGGTTTTTTTTAATTATATTTATATTTTGGTTTTATATTTAGGTTGTTATCTTTTATAAATTGTGAAGTAGGGATCCAGATTCTTTCTTTTGCAAATGGAGATCCAATATTCCCAGCACCATTTGTTGAAAAGACTATTCTGACTCAATTGAGTGGTCTTTAGACTGGTCCCTTGTCAAATATCAGTAGGCCAAAATTGAAGTGTTGATTTCTGAAATTTCCAGTTGATTCCATTAGTCTATATGTCTTTCCTTCTGCCAGTACCATGCTGTATGATTAGTACAGCTTTTTAATTACTTTTAAGATCAGGAAGTGTGAGTCTTACAATTTCATTATTCTTATTCAAGATGGTTTTGTCTACCTTTCCATAAAAAACTGATGATTGAATTTTTCGTTTCTGCGAGATCTGGGTAGTTAAAGGCCCCACAGTAGCTAGCATAATATTAAACTTCCCTTCTCGGGAAATCTGCTTTTGCCTCAAATAAAATGGCTAAAAGCTCTGTATTATATAGGCCTTTCCTAATAAAAGAAAATAGGCCAACAAACCAAGCCCTTGATTTTAAGGCTTGCACTTATGAAACTTAATCCTGTAATAATGAAATTAAGCATAAGTATAATTAGTACCTAAGAATTGCTCCCTGAAAACTTTCTAGCTACTCAAGAGTGGCCCCTCTCTAAGCCAAACTCTGCAAATAACCTCTATACCTTCCCTCTGAATGTGGGGCATGACTCCCCGGGATGAACTGTCTGGTACCAAGGGATTATTAACATGTGTTAATCAGTGATGCATTTGAAGAAAGAATTTGATTAAGGAGGAAATATTAAATAAAATAGAATTTTTATGTCCAAGAGATTGCAAAGTGAGTTGGGGGGCCATTCAGGAGGTTGCACTTATGCAGATCACAGCCAGACTTCATAAAATGCCAGAATAAACAAATCCTTACAAAGAAGTGCTTGGGAGTGCCCTAGGGATATCCAGACACCATAGTCTAGCCACATGGCCTCATGAAATTAACACTCCCTCAGTGGGCCTTACCCTGGAATATGTGCAAATCTATTTCCCCAATATAAAATAGATGTACCCATTTCTAAATTCCCTGATCATGATTTTTCTACTGCTTTTATCTGACCCTATAATTTTCAATTTACCTGTTAAATATAGTTCTCAGAGACTAAAATCCTAGGATTGTTTATATGCTGGTTGATCCCTGAAACCTAGTAGCCACACTGTCAAGTCCTGTGCTCCAGTTCTTCAGGTCTGCTGTGTCTAACCAACTAAAGTGATGAGGATGGACCAGCTCCACCCCAAAAATAAGGCATATCTTCAACTGCAAGCAAAACAATTCCGTTTTTATGTCTGCATAATATCTACCTCTGTTCTCAGACTATCTTCCTAATCTCCTCAAGAATGAGGAATGAAAAAAATGGAGGAAGGGGGACCCACTGACCAAAGCAGCTTTAATGCTATGGCGGCTGTAACATTGATAGAAATAACAGATTTTTTAAATGAAAAAAATCAATTTTTATTGATTTTTCATATACTAGAAATGAATATCTGGGCAACAAATTTAAAATGAATGCCATTTACAATTGCTCAATAACATGAAATACTGAGGTGTAAATCTAACAGAACATGTACAGGGCTTGCTTGCATCCTGAAAACTACAAAACAATGATGAAAACACAGAGACGTGTTGCATTCATGGATTGGAAGAATCTACATAGTAAAGATGGTTATTCCCTTGATTGATACTCAAATATATCACTAATCTGATCAAAATTGAAGCATGAGTTTTTTCTAGATGTAAGTAAGATTATTTTCAACTTATATGTAAGATAATAATTAAAATAACTAAATCCATTTTGAAAAAGATTAAAGTGCAAGGAAGGAGACATACATATGCAAAAAGAAGTCCTTCAGAAACAGATGACAGAATGAAGGGGACAAATTTTGCTCAAGTTCCACAGAATAAGATTACTGGCGTCACAAACAGTCACACTCTGAGTATAAGGTTTAGATTTTTGACAGATGCTTGAATCTTAATTCTTTTAGAACATGGTCTCTGTCCTTAATAATGCTCTTTATGGCTTTGGTCACTTTGGTATGAGTACATGAACTTGTTAACATTTCCTTCTGATTTGGCTAAAATATACTAACTGGCTTTTTAAATAAATACTGTCAAATTAGGCTCACTTTTCTTTGGGTGCCATCCAACTTCTTCTAGTAATTTTTTGGTTCTAGGTCAATTGGCTTCCTAGGTAATTGGACACAGCCCTGAGAAATTTTAAATGGCAAATATCAAATAGTCACTATAGCTGTACATAGAAAGGAGTTCCTGCCTGCCCTGAAATAATATTTGGAATCTATTTCTGGGATTTGGCTTTTTTAAATGAACTTCACAAGTATAGGACTTGAAAAGAACTGGGGAACATGTAAATATGGGGATGATAATTTTTTTAAAGAATCTACAAAAAAGGCATATTATATAGGATCAGCCTAAATTTCCTTTCATTTAGCTCTACCTGATATTCTCTATAGTAAAGAGTTTGTCGAGTGATGCTTAACATCTTCTAAAAAAATGTCACAAAATATTAAAATACCATTTGACAACCCATTGTGGTCTTTTAGGCAAAGATGGATCAATGGATCAATACCATACAATGTATTGGATTTACAAAAGTGAAATCCATTGTCCTGGATCTATTATTTTGGTAAAATAATTCCTCCTTCAAATGTTCTTTGACATCACTCATTTTTGCCCTTCACAATTTACTTTTATAAAAAAAAAATTTAGATAATTTTATTTAATAGGAGAAAACGTGGAATTTGAGTTCAAAATCATTTTGTTATGGCAATGGGAGTGGGTAGGAATAGTGAGAAAGAGAGAAAGAAGGAGGGAAAAGGTGAAAAAGGAAGGAAAGAAAGAAGGAAGAAGGAAATGAATGGAGGAAGGAAGGAAGGAAGGAAGGAAGGAAGGAAGGAAGGAAAGAAGGAAGGAAGGAAGGAAGAAAACAAACCAATGAAGTAATTGCTGGAACGGAAAAGAGGGCTGTATTCCAAAATTTATGAGAACTATCAAGACTTGGTAGACAGAAAATCACTTTCCTCGACCCTTTGTTTTAGACCTCTGTGATATTACCACTACAAAATAATGTCTTAGAGTTATTTTCTATAATACAATGTTTTGAAGTATTTTTTCACATTTTTTGTGAAGACACCATTGAGAGTATGCCATTTATGATTTCAAAGTTTTGAAATACTTGTGCAAATATTTGATTAAAAATTTCATTTAGACTATTGCAAAATATAATGAATGGTATTGGCTAGGTCACTTACCATGCTCAATTTGGTGTTGTCAGGTTAAAACATGAATTATCTATTCGATAAGATTTTAGAGATATCAAATGAGTGAGTTTATGAAAGTACATAGTCAAAAGCAAATCACAGTAAACATTTTTTAAAATGAATTATATACCAGAAAATATTGTTTGAAGAATTATCATGAATTCAATAAACTTATTATGTAATTTATTTTTAATTTTATGGCAGCTTTATATTATACTTACATAACAGTAAACTTCACTTTTTTTGTAATTTCATATAAATTGTAATATAATGTGACATTAAGAGGATTCTGCATTTTATACTGTTTTACAGTTTTACAATTTTTTCATTTGTAATAAGTTTCATATTATCTTAGTCTGCCACAGAATACCTATTTTACTTAATAAAACTTACAAGTGAATGGAATAAACTCAGTTCAGTGTAGTTTATTGCATACATATGACCTTTTTATTGGCAAGTTCTGATGTCTTATTAAGCAATGATGAGAAAGAAAATTTTCTAAATGTGTTGCACAAAGGTACATATATTTTTTCAAATCATTGATCAAAGCAATGAGTCCAACACCTTTGCATTCTGGTGTATAAATTCTCATGTCATGGGACAGATAACTAGTGATGGCAACAGTAATGAAAGGGGAACCCTCTGGTTCTGCAAACTGAGCATCAGAGGAGAGGGAAGAAAGGTGTTCTCATAGCTGCTCACTTTAAGGATGACCTTTATAACAGCTTGATTTGCACTTTCTTTTAGCTCAAAACTGTAAGCCAATAAATTCCCATTGCTTAAGCCAAACTGTTTCGTGATATTTGTAGAGCAGCTTAGGAAACTAAAACACTGCCTATTATCTGAAAAACTGTGCTGAACCCTGATATGTGATGAGTTTTAAGTCACAGCAATCTTTATATTTTAGATAATCAAGTTTTCTTTTTTTAGGTAAGTTTGAACTCTGTTTGACCACTGTGTCCTTCCCTTTAATTTTAGATTGCTTCTGTGATTTTTGGTACAATGATAACTTCCAGGCCCATTTTGAACATGCCTTTCCCTATATTTGAAATCAGTCATTTCTTCCAGAAGTTCTGGCTTCCTTTTATGGTGACTGAATTTAGACACAATAATTTAGGCATTAGTGCAATTTATTACTACTTGGTTATAATTGATTTTAGAATTTTATGAAGACAGAGCTACAAAATAATGAATTGAGCAAAAGATATCATGAGGTGATTGAAACTTAAGAATATAGAGCTTTTACAAAATTTCTTTGATATTATTGATTTGATTTTATATTTTGCTGCATATCTTAATACTTAAAATGAACTTTTAAGTATCTCCACTAGGTGGAGACCCTAGTACCCTGCTCCAAACAGGGGTGTGATGGCAAATTCCCTGTAAGGAAGAGGGGTCTGGAAGGGTGGAGACTGATTTCTTTGCAGCGAGTTTAGTCAGCAGGTCCCCCTTGAATATCAGAAGAGACCCCAACTTGACGAGGAGAGGGGAAGGGGATTGCCTCAGGGAGGTGGTCATGCCCAGCAACCTAGTTAAAGAGAGGAATTACATCAGTGAGGAGGCAGAGACTGCAATCAGCACCACTCCAGCTGACTGCAGGGGATCTAACCCACCGGAGGCAAAAGGGGCAGATAGGCTTCTGAAAGGCTAGTTAACCCAAGGAGGCAGAATAGCTCAGCAGAAGAATTTTTGCCTAGCATATATGAGGTCCCTGGTTCAACTCCTGGCCCTTCCTTGAGAAGTGATTCACCAGGTTATCAGGCATCCAGCTGAAACTTTATGACAGGGACCATATATACATTTTCTTTGTAGTAGCTTTTCTTAGATCTCTCTCTTTTTTTAAAAAAAGGGGGCTTTTTTTTTCTTTTTTTCCTTTATTTCCCTTAGTTTACACACTAAAACCAAGTTCAAAACCTGCAAAGGGCAGGCTGCAGGGTAAATAATGGAGGAACACCAGCAGCCTGAGAAGATCCTTAAGGGTCTAAGGGGGAAAGCTGCTTTTCCATGTTTATTTTTTTCTCCTGTCTCCTTTTTTAAAAAAAATGAGTTTCTGCTGTCTTCTTTTGTATCCCCTTACTCTGTTTCTCTGCTTGTTTCTCTTTTTCTTTTGGTTACTGATCTATTCTACCTATGCAATTTCTTTTCACTCTTTCATCTTTACTTCTTTTGCTTTCCGTTGTTCTTTCATTCTACCTCTTTTATTTGGTCTCTATTTTTCCTTGTTTGCATTTCTCCCTCTCTCCTTTTTTTTTCTGTTTGCTTTCTCTTTTTTACTTTTTTCTTTCTCTCTTTTCTCTTTTTTTCCCCTCTTCTCACAATTCCAGCTTTTTAAATCATTCTATATATTTTTTCTCTATTCTATTTCTTGTTTCATTGTTTCTTTTCCATTTTCTTAATCTTATTCCACTGTGTTTCTTACTTATATTAATATTTCAATTTCCTAGGTCTTGTATAGTGGCTCTCCTACCTTTTACTATTAACATTACTATCATTTTTTTGTCTTCTTATCATTTTCCTTTTCTCTAGTCCTAAATTTTTTTCTTTCAAAGGAACACAGACAGATCTCTCTGACAAAAAACAGTTGAGAGTGGTCAAGATCCTGCCTGAGTGAGCTGTTTTGGGAACCCACAGAATAGGAGGCTTCAGGGCATCAATCTGGAGAGAGTGGACAAAGAGGTAAATTCCTCAATGTGCTGCTGGCTTAATTCTTGGTTGCTGTGTTTCCTCTTCCTTGATTTCCCCTTTTCTGTGTATACCGATTTTGTCTACCAGAGCTATCTCTTTTCCTTCCTTCATGTTTCTATTTTCTGCTTTCTATTGTTGTTCATACATTCCACCTCTCTTTGCTGAGTCCTCAATTTTTCTGGTTTTTATTTCTATCTCATCTGTCCTGTTTACTTACTTAACTTTTTTTTTCATATTTTCTTTTCTTTTCTCTTTCCCTCTCTCCTCATTATTCTAGCCTTTTAATTCATTCTATACAGTTTTCTATATTCAATTTCCCATTTCATTATTGGTACTACACTTTTTGATTCCTACTACTGTACACTGCTTACATGAGTTAAATATTTATTTTCCAAGATCTTATATGGTTCCTGTTCTAACAATTACTATTATTATTATTACTATTATCCTTTCACTTTTCTTACCCCTTACACTTTCTCTGGCCCTAATTTTTTCCTTCAAGGGAACATAGACAACAGCAAAGATATAGAATAAGAAGAACAAAGTATCAAAGAGAAAACAACACACACAGAAAAACAGCAATTAAATAAAACCCTAGAGTAAAGAGAGAAGATAATCAATTGAATAAACTCATCAAAATAAAAAGATGACCAGACAGCAACAAAATATTACAAACTATTCTAAGAAACAGGAAGATATGGCCCAATCCAATGAACACACTAAAAACCAGGAAGAGATGCAGAACATTGAATAACTAATCAAAGCTGCCCAAACAAATATCATGGACCAACTTAATGAAATGAAGGAAGAGATTAAGGATATTAAGAAGACACTGGGAAAACATACTGAAGAAATTGTAAACATACATAAAAAAATAACAGAAATGATGGTGATGAATGGTACAATCCAAGAAATCAAAAAGACACTGGAAGCCTATAACAGCAGATTAGAACAGGCAAAGGACAGAATTAGTGATGTGGAAGACAGTACATCTGAAATCAAGCAGATAGTAGAATAAATAGATAAAAAGATAGAAAAAATCCAGTGGGGACTTACAGATTTGAATGACAACAAAAAATGCGCAACCATACAAATTATAGGCCTCCCACAAGGAGAAGAGAAGGGAAGGGCAGCAGGAGTGTTGGAAGAAATAATGGATGAAAACTTCCCAAGTCTATTAGGGTCATGGATGTAAATATCCATGAAGCACAGTACACCACAAACAAAATAAATCAAAACCAAATAAAACAGGCCTACCCCAAGACATATACTGGTCAAATTGTTCAATGTTCAAATAAAGAGAGAAAAATGAAAGCAGCTAGAGAAAATAAATCCATTACATACAAGGGAAGATTGATAAGATTAAGTGCTGATTTCTCATCTGAACACATGGAGGCAAGAAGACAGTGGTATAACATAATCAAGGTACTCAAAGAAAAAAAACTTCTAGCCAAGAATTCTCTATCCAGTAAAGCTGGCATTAAAAAATGAGGGAGAGTTCAAAATATTCACAGATAAATAGAAATTAAGAGTTTGCCAATAAGAAACCAGCCCTTCAAGAAATAATAAAGGGAGCTCTACAGGTTGAAAGTAAAAAACAAGAAGAGAGAGAGATGGAGGAGAGTATAAGAACAACTAAAAAGAAAAAGAGAAATAAAACAACACATGGCATACATAAACCTAAAGAAAATATGGCTAATGGAAGTAATTCCTTGACAATAATAACATTGAATGTTAATGGATTAAACTCTCCAATCAAGAGGCACAGATTGGCAGAATGAATAAGGAAATATGACCCATCTATACACTGTCTGCAAGAAACTCACCTTAGAACCAGGGATGCAAAGAGGCTGAAAGTGAATGGTAGGGAAGTAATTTTACATGCAAACAATCACCAAAAAATGGTGGCATTTAAATAGACTTTAAATGCAACCCTATTGTAAGAGACAAAGATGGACTCTAAATGGGGTAATCTAGCAAGAAGAAAAAAAATAATAAGCAGTTATGCACCAAACCAGGCCGCATCAAAATCCATGAGATAAACATTGAAAAAACTAAGGGTAGAAATAGATGCCTCTAAAATTATAGTGAGGAACTTTAATACACCATTAACACCATTATACAGAACATCTCAACAGAGAATCAATAAAGAAACAAAGACCTTGAATAATACATTAGAAAATCTGGACCTAATAGACGTATAGAAAACATTACACCCAAATACAGTTAGATATATATTCTTCTTGAGTGCACATGGATCAGTCTCCAGGACAGACTACATGCTAAGCCATAGAACAACTCTCAATGAATTCAGAAAGATTGAAATTATACAAATTTCTCTGACAACAATGGAATGAAGCTGAAAATCAGTAAGGGGCAGAGAAGCAGATTAGCACAAAGATGTGGAAGTTAAACAACACATTCTTAAACAATTAGTGGGACAAGGAGGAAATTTAAAAGGAAATCAGTAAATACCTTGAAACAAATGAAAATGACAACAAAACTTTACAAGACCTATGAGATGCAGCAAAAGCTGTCCTGAGAGGGAAATTAATAGCTATAAAATGCCTATATTATAAAAAGAAGAAATAGCTAAAATCAAAGACCTAACTGTACACTTGGAGGAAGTATGAAAAGAACAACAAACTAACACTGAAGGAAACAGAAGGAAGGAAATAATCAAGATTAGATGCAAACTAAATGAAACTGAAAATAAGAAAACACAGGAAAAAATAAACAAAACCAAAAGCTCTTTCTTTTAGAAGATTAATAAAATTGACAAACCCTTAGCAAGACTAACAAAGAAATAAAGAAAGATGTAAACACGTAAAATAAAAAATGAGGGAGGGGATATCACCATTGACCCCACAGAACTAAAGAGTAATTTAAGAAAATATTTTGAAAAATTGTATGCCAACAAGATGGATAATTTAGATGAAATGGACAAATTCCTACAAACTCACAAGCAGCCTACATTGAAAAAAGAAGGAATTGAAGAACTCAACAGACCAATCACAAGTGAAGAGATTGAATCAATCATCAAAAACCTCCCAACTAAGATTAGACCAGGACCAGATGGCTGCATAGGTGAATTCTACCCAACATTCCAGAAATACCACTCCTGCATGATCTCTTCTAAAAAATAGAAGCAGAGGGAGCATTGCCTAATTCATTCTATGATGCCAACATCACCGTAAATCCAAAGCCAAATAAAGACATCACAAAACAGGAAAACTTCAGACCAATCTCTCTAATGAACCTAAATGCTCAAATCCTCAAGAAAACACTCTCTAATCAGATTCAAAAAAACATCAAATGAATTATACACTGTGACCAAGGGGGTTTCATCCCTGGTATGCAAGGATGGTACAATGTAAGAAAATCAATGTAGTACACCACATAAACAAATCAAAAGAAAAAAATCACATGATCATGTTTATTGATACAGGAAAAGCAAAATACAGCACCCTTTCCTGAAAAAAAACACTCGAAAAGATTGGAATAGAAGGAAACATCCTTAACATGATAAAGGGTATATATGATGTTAGCTGTGTAGCTAACATCATATTCAGTGGTGAAATCCTAAAAACTTTCCCTCTAAGATCTGGAACAAAACAAAGAAGCCCATTATCACTGCTCTTATTTAACATTGTGTTAGAAGTACTTGTTCGAGCACTTAGGCAAGAAAAACGATATAGAAGGCATCCAAATTATATAGGAAGAGAAAAAAATTCACTGTTTGAGATGACATGGTCCTACACATAGAAAGCTCTGGGAAATCAACAATAAAGTTTCTAGAGCTTATAGATGAGTTGTGTAAACTGGCAAGTTATAAGATCAATGTGCAAAAATCAGTAGCATTTCTGTACAGCAATAATAAGCAATCTGAGGAGGAAATCAAGAAAAAAATCCCATTTACAAAAGCAACTACAAGAATCAAATATCTTGGAATAAATTTAACTAAAGATGTAAATGACTTGTACTCAGAAAACTCACAACACTGTTAAAAGAAATCAAAGAAGACCTAAATAAATGGAAGAATAGTCCCTGTTCATGGATAGGAAAGCTAAACATCATTAAGATAGCTATCTTACCCAAACTGATTTAAAGACTTAATGCAATCCCAATAAAAGTTACCACAGCATTTTTTTACTGAATTGGAAAAGCTAACTATGAAAGTTGTTTGGAAGGGCAAGGGGCCCCAAATAGCCAAAGACATATTGAAAAAAAAGAATGAAATTGGAGGTATCACACTGCCTGACTTTAAAATATACTACAAAGCTACAGTGGTCAAAACTGCATGGTATTGGAACAAGGATAGAAATACTGATCGATGGAACCAGATCAACTGATATTTGACAAGGCCACCAAACCCACTCAACTGGGAGAGAATGTCCTCTTCAACAAATGGTGCCTGAAGAACTGGATATCCATATCCAAAAGATTAAGAGAGGAATACCATCTCACACTTTATACAAAAAATGAAACAAGATGGATCCAAGGTCTAAATATAAGAGGTAATACCATAAATCACCTGGAAGATAATTTAGGGAAGTATCTGCAGGGCCTTGTAGTAGGAAATGGTTTCATGAACTTTATAGCCAAAGCATGAGCAATGAAAGAAAAACTAGAAAAATAGGACCTTCTCAAATTTAAAAACTTTTGCACCTCAAAGGAGTTTGTCAAAAAAGTGAAAAGGCAGCCTACTCAATGGGAGAAAATATTTGGTAACCATATATCTGATCAGGGCCTAATATCCAGCTTATATAAAGAAATCCTACACCTTGAAAATAAGACAAACAACACATCTTAAAAATGGGCAAGTATCAAGTATATCAATCATCATGTTATATGCTAATAAACCGAATTTTTCTATTAAAAAAAAAAAGGGCAAGTGATTTGAATAGACATTTCTCCAAAGAAGAAATACAAATGGCTAAAAAGTACATGAAGAGATGCTCAACTGGGTGCACCTGGGGTAGGCTTCTAGGGAGTGTGTGAGTATTCATCTTGCCATAGTGTGTTGTATCAGTGGGTGGAGATCCACATAAATGAGTGGATAGGTGTTGGAATCCCATGCTGGGGAGTCCTGTGATGTTCTCAGACAGAGGGGCAGGAGTCTCCGGAGAGCAGAGGCAGTACTTAATAGAGGAGGACAGGTCAGTATGTCAAGCCCTCAATGTTATTGCAAGTAACTATGAATCTTGTTCTTCAAGGATTGAAGCTTGGTGGTTGCCATGGGTCATGAGGGGAGGGGTTGCAAGAAATAGAATAGATGGAACATGGGGCATTTTTGGGATGATGGAATTTTTCTACAAGATCTGGCAATGATGGAAATAGCCCATGTTAGATTTCATCAAAATTTATAAAAGTGTATGGTTGAAAATGTAAACTATAATGTAAATCATTGACCATGGTTATTAACAATGTTTCAATATTTGTACATGAATTATAACAGTTGTACCATCCACATGTAAAATGTTACTAATACAGGAAAGGGGAAAAGGAGGAGGATGTTGGGTATATGGGAATCCCCTATATTCTGTACCTGACTTTTCTGTAACCTGAAGCTTCTTTGAAGACAAAATGAAAAAAAAATAAGACACTGGGGGAATAAACAGAAAAAAAAAATCACTGTACAAACAAGACAACAGATCTTACAAGGATGAAAGTGATAATGTCAAAATATTTTGTTTTAATTTTATAATTTTAAATTATTTTTTATTATTCAAATTTTTTTTAAAAATTCTATATTTTATTTGTTATTTTTAAAACTATCGTTATTATTTCATTTCTTATTAATTGTATTTGGTTATTTTGCTGGCTTCATTTTTTAAGAAGTTTTGCCTCACAGAAGGGTTGCCACTGTGGCAGAGGATCACTGGTGTGGGGTGTCAGTAATGGGAGGAGTTTCCCCTGGTGCATAACTATAAGGCACATGAATGTTTTCAAGTGTTCATGGGGCATTGTCACAGTGGGTGAAGATTCACACACTAATTGAAATAATATTGAATTCCCATCCTGGGGAGCTCTGCCACATTCTCTAAAGGGACAAGAATCTCTGAAATACAGAGGCAATGATTAGGGAAGGAGGATGGACCATTGACAGACCCTTAATATTGATGACTGTACTTATGAACATTTACTTTTGAAGTTGAAACTTAGCCTAGTATTACAGGACATGTAAGCGTTACCTCCTGAAAGCCTCCTTTTTGCTGAAATGCTGTCTCTGTCTAAGCCAAACTCAGCATACAAATGCATTACCATCCCCACAAAATGGGACATGACTCCAGGGAATAAGCCTCCCTGGCACTGACAGATTACTACCAAACGCCAACTAACAATGCATCTGGAAAAAGACCTTGACCAAAAGGGGGAAAGGGTAAAGACAAATGACTTTATATGGCTAAGAGACTTCAAAGTGAGTCAGGAGGTCATCCAAGAGGTTGCGCTTATGCACATCTCAGCAGGATCTCACTGACTGCCAAAGTAAATACTGCCTCAAATAGCTCTGGACACCTCCACATATTACAGGCAGGGTAGACAGCTCAGGAGTTTGGGACCTCCCAGTGGGCCCTGCTTTGGAAATTACACTCCCCAGTGTGTTAGATTTGGACTCAGTCATGTTTTCCCTACACATGGCTCAGCTGCCCCTTTATTTGAACCTATAGTTAGTACTAGAGTTGATAGTTGTGTATTCAAGAGACTGAAATCTTTGGGCTGTCCATGTGCTAGTTGGGCCCTGAATCTCAACAGACTTGCAACACCTACTCTCCAGTTCATTGGACTCACACAGGATAACTAACAAGGAAAAGATGACTGGACAATGACCTTCTCAAGGAACAGAGAGATAATATACAATGGGGCAGTAAAAATAGCTCTGTTGATGCTTTATAGATTAAATTGCCACATATGAAATAATGACAATGTGCAGAAGTAGGTATTAAACACACACACATACTCTTTGTTAAACATTTTCCCGTATTACTTATTTACTAACATAATTTTAATATTCTTCTTTTTCCTAAAACTCATTCCCCAATAAACTAACTCAATCTAAAAATGCCATTTTATTTCTCTTCGGCATTCCTTATCCCTTTAACTTTCTCCTCACTTTACTTCTACCTTCTCATAACATTTCCTAAACTTGTTTTTATATTTTTCTGCTTCTACATTACTTTATCTTCTCTTTCATTTTACTTGAATCTGTCCATTCTCAAAACTTTAAACAGCAGAAAAATGTTATATCTTGCTCTCCCTATCAGCCTTACTGCCTGTTTATAATGAAAAAGTTTTGGAGTAGAAAAAGGTATTTGTTGGTGTGGCAACAGAGAAGAGGGTAAAGAAACCAAACAAGAAAACCATATGGAATTGTTCTCTGCCCTCCATTTACATATTTGGAATCTAATCTCCTCTATCAGGCAATTATCAGGATGTTGAATTTTGATTTGAAAAGGGGCTGGGTAGATCCTTTGCTGGGTTCATTCATTAGGTACGGCAGAGCAGATAGACACACCAAAGTAGGCTAGGAAGGAAAAGTGGCATGATAGAAACAAATCATGTATAAACAGTTCATAATTAAAAAAATATAAAATATATAAAAATACATATACACATATGTATTTACATGTATACAAAATGACCATTCAGTTTATGAAAATATATTCAATCCCACGCTCAATTAGGGAACTGCAAAGCAAACACATACAGTCATACCTTGGTACTTGACTGCTTTGAAACTTGTTGAATTTGGTACTCAACACATTATGACACAAAAATTTTGCCCCAGTACTCATCATTTGTTTGGTACTCAATGCTCAAGCTAGAACTTGTCAGTGTCATTTGCTTCATGACTCACTACCCATTCCAGTTGAAACAAAGGGCCACGTGTTAGTCACATGGTAGCTCTTGTCCTGTGCTCATCCCATTGCCATCTTATCTTAGCTTCTGTGGTCATTTTGTGTATTTTTGCAATTTTTTTGTCTCATTGTGGGTCTTAAGAAAATGAGCAGTGATAGCACTGTGCCAAAAAGTAAATTACTTTATGCCACTATTGAGCAAAAAATAGAAATAATAGGTAAATATGAGAGCAGTATTCACATTACTGATCTTGCTGGGGAATATGGTATGCCTAGAACAATGGTCTCCACCATCAGTAAGAATAAATAAGTGATAAAAAAGGTTGATATTGCAAAAGGAGTTAAAGCAGTAACAAAGCAACATTCCCAAACTCTTGAAGAAGTTGAAATGTTATTAATTTGGATAAACAAGAAGCAGATAGCAGGCAACAGTGTATTAGAAGCCATGATATGTGAAAAAGCAAAAGTGTTGCATGCCAAACTTTTTAGAAACAAGCTGAAACCAAGTGATGAGAGTGTTGAAGTTTTTAAGGCCAGTCATGGCTGGTTTGATAATTTTAAAAAGAGGCCTGGCATCCATACTGTCATGAGGCATGGTGAGGCTGCGAGTGCTAATAAAAAGGCTGCTGATGAATTTGTCAGTGAATTTCAAGACTACGTAGAGGCTGAGGGTTTTGTTCCCCACCAAGTTTTTAACTGTGATGAGACTGGAGTTTCTTGGGGGAAAAAAAAATTGCTGAGTAGGACCTACATCACAAAAGAAGAGAATGCATTACCAGGCCACAAACCAATGAAGGACAAGCTCACTATATTGTTGTGTGGAAATGCTAATGTGGACTTAAAACTCACGCCTCTACTAGTCTATCTTAGTGAAAATCCACAAGTTTTCAAGAAGCATAATGTGATAAAAACCAAACTCCATGTGATGTGGAGGCAAACAGAAAAGCTTGGGTCATGAGGCAAATTTTCACTGAGTGGATAAATGAAGTGTTTGGTCCCTCAGTGAAAAAATATTTGCTGGAGAAAGATTTGCCTCTGAAAGTTCTCCTACTTTTAGACAATGTGTCTGCCTACCCTCCAGGCTTGAAGGATGACTTACTGGAGGAGTTCAGCTTCATCACTGTAAGGTTCCTGCCCCACAACACAACTCCTCTCATCCAGTCCATGGACCAGCAGGTCTTTTTAAACTTCAAAAAGTTGTACACCAAGGCACTTTTCCAGAGGTGCTTTGAGATCACCTCTGACACACAGTTGACTTTCACAGAATTCTGGAAGTAGCATTTCAATATCTTGAACCTTATTGAAAAGGCCTGGATTGAAGTCTCTTATAGGACCATGAATTCAGCAAGGAAGAATTTGTGGCTAGAAGCTGTGACTCAGAGAGAATTTGAGACTGACCCTAAACCTGCAGGTACAGAAGGTACAGTTGTGCAGGATATTGTATCTTTGGGCCAATCCATGGGTCTGGAGGTTGATGCTACTGATCTTGAGTTAGTGGAGGAACATCGTGAAGAGCTCAGCACTGAGGAGCTGCAGGAACTACAGAAGAAGCAGCAAGAGGTGGCTGAAGAGATTTCTTCAGCTGATGAGGACACTAGGGAAGATGTCCCCAATTCCTTGATAAGAGAAATGTGTGCAAAATGGGCAGAAGTTCAAAACTTTGTGGAGAAGTACCATCTGGACAAAGCTCTGACAAGCAGAAATGTGAATTTATTGAATGACCAAACAATTTCACACTTTCAAGGAATTCTGAAAAGAAGACAGAAGCAATCCTCATTGCATAAGTTTCTAGTGAAGGTGACAAAGAGTGTGTCAGAGCCTGTGGTACAAGTTGAGAAAAGGCAGAAAAGAGAAAGAACACCTGAAGTGCAAATGCCCAATATTCTATTGGAAGAGAACTCTCCTTCCAAGCAACACTCCATGTAACATCTTCTTACCACTCTCCTCCCACTATCCCATTAAGCCATGGACTCCACTAAGTACAGATAAAGTGAAGTTTTTATCTTATTTAATCTAAGTATTAATTTTTAAGTTTATTTCTTCTGTAAAGTAATGATATACAACCCTACCTTTTTACATATTGCCTTAAAAATGTGCATTGTCTTTGGTTTGGGAATGCTTTAAATTTACTTACATTATTCCTTTTGGGAAAAGTTTGTTTGATTCTCATTTTTGATACTCATTGCACCTCCCAGAACCAATTAACAATGAGTACTGTAGTACCACTAAATTCACTTACTATTTCTCATATATCTATAGGTAGAATTTAAAATGTATGACAAGGCACCTGTTAGGCTATAGGGAAAAAGAAACTGTCTTACTTTGCTGATAGGAATGCAAATTGGTTGAACTCATGTAGAGGACAATTTAGCAATGGTTTGCAAAACTACAAACAATTTGCTCTTGATTACAATACTAAAAATTTACCATGAAGGTCTGCCACAAACAGTATGAAAATTCATATATGTGACGTTATCACACATTGATACATTCTTTATAATTCTCAAAATTGAAAACCACCTATTAACCCATATATAGGGGAGTAGTATAATAAACTCTGATGCATCCTCACAAAGAAGGACTATATAGCTGAAAAAATTTTGAATATATCTAAAATTATATGGAGTGTTTAATAGGATATACTGTTAAATGAATAAGCCAAATGAAACAGTGCATTTATATTATCCTACTTCCTTTCATGAATGTTTATTTTTTGTTCTGCAAATACAGGCTCTTATGTGTAGTTTTTGTTTAAATTAAAGTTGATAACTTGAGATGAATTGTAGATCCACATGCAATTGTCAAAAGTAATATGGAGAGACCCTGTGTACCTTAACTAAATTTTTCAAAGGTAAAATATTATGAAACCGCAGTGTAACACCATAACCAGAATAGAGCCAAGGCACAGAGCTTGTACATCAGCACAAGGATTTGACATGTTGCTCTTTTATAACCACACCATCTCACTCCTGTGCCAGTCTTCATTACTAAAATTTTGTCATTTCAAGAATATTATATAAATGCTGTTTTACAGTATGTATCATTTTGGAACTGGCTTGTCTTCACTTAGCATAATTTTTGGAGATTCATCCAGTTTTAGTCTATCAGAAATTTACTTCTCTATTGATGATTAATATTCCATGATATGGATGCACTACAATTAATTTAACCATTCACACATTGATAGACACTTGGATTGCTTCCAGTTTCTGATTATTATGAATACAATACTATCAATATTCATGTACAAGTTTTTGCATGAACATAAGTTTGTATTTCCCTGGGGGAAAGTCTAGATTTTATCCTATATATTTTTTCTATGATTCAGTAAATAGGTAAATATAAAATAATAGTGGAAGCCAGGTCCCTCACTGTCAGTGATAAAAGTTACAAAGACAAAAGCAGAGAAATTGAATAGATCTTGTGTGGATTTAAATGGGAGGTGTCAGTATGAAGAATGTTTCTGTTACAGAAAGATGGACAAAGAAGTGGATAGGGATGGGTGTGAAGATACATTTCCCTGTATCCACATATATCATTTTAAAAATATTTTTAACTGAGAGTGCCCAGAAGAACAGACACCCCAGTACTAATGAACACTCTCAGTCTTGATTTTCAAATTCCATTCTTCATTTTTAGGAACCAGGGCTCCTTAGAGAAATGGCTTATTGTTGATGTTTTGGAACTAGGTCTGTGAAAATGGTGATGCAGATGAGAAAAGATGAGAAAGAAATAACTGGGGCCAGGGGACCCTCCTTCCAAAGGGAGGAGAGTGTCACTGCATGAAGCATCATGGCTTTTATTTAGCTTTAGAACGAAGAAAATATGTGTATGCATGTGCAAAGGCAATAGATACGTGATGGACTACACGTTACTAAAGTCAGCAAGTCTTTAGGGTTAATGGTTCAGTTCTCCTTACATTCCTGCACATAACAGACCTTGTTAATCATTATCTGACATATACCAGATACACTCCTTGAAGAACAGAATGCTTCTCCACCAGGCTCCTACCAGATCTTATCTTAGTGTCTTGACACTAGAGATGCCTGTCTCATACATACCAAGGCAGCCTGCTTTCTGTCAGTAGTCATGGCCTTTAATTGAACTCCTTCATTTCCCCCTTTTATATTAATTAATTTTTTAAGTGAAGATCATAGGAACCATTATATAAGATGATACAATGTGACCTCCTGTCACACTTGTCTTCTCCTATAGCCTCTTGTGACTGTGCCTGTCTTAGGTTGTCCTCCTATGAGAATCTTACCCGTCACTGACTACAAGTCAAGCTTTTGAGCTCTTACATGGAAGGCAATTTCATTTATATTTTATACTTCTTCAGGTTCCTTATGTGTATATTTTTATGCAGATAATTAGTATTAAAATCAAGGGGTTATTAGTAT
>JAQZBX010048751.1:0-20111 GCA_029593785.1 Cabassous unicinctus
TGCTTCCTTAATCTTTTAAATCTTTCTAATGATATTTAAATTAAATAAACCTTGCCATGTGCATCAAAAAGGGTAACAAAAATGGTTCCACTCCACAGTGCCAATTGTTTCCAAAAATCCCTTCCCTACACCAGGGATCCTTTTTCTTTCCAACCACATTCCTCCCATTTACCTGACCGGATTGCTAAGTCACTGACAACGGCACATAGATCATTTGCAATAGAGGTTCTTGCATCCACAGTTTCCAGAGCTAACAGAATTACTCACATTTCAGCCCACTGGGCAGATTTTACTGGTGCCACTGGAAGTATCTAATCTGCCTGAGCCAAGGAAAACAGCAGATGTATCCCAATGGACACTGGATGGTTTCAGCTTGGCCAATTCATCAGTGAACCAGTGCTGAGATTCTAGTAGGGCATCCTTGAGTTGGGGCCCCAAGATGCCAATGCAAGGAGGGAAGGGATGTCATCTGGGGTTGCAACAAAATTTTGATCAATGGTGACCTCCACCACCTGCTCCTATCTTCATGTTACTCCCTTGGGGGTCAGAAATCATGATTCTGGACTTAACACTTCCATTTGATGTTACTGTATTGTTGGACACTGCATGGTTCAATATACTGATTACCCAGAACATCATGGGGATCTCTGACCTCAGGAGTACCTCGGAGCTCTCGGTAATCTTTTCTATTCTATCAAGGCCCAACAGCATGCCCTAAGTTGCTATCAAATGTGGGGTAATGCTTGGGTGTGTCTGGCATCTTCTTGTTCCAAGAACCCAGGTTTCCTTGAATTTTTCACTCCATCTTTCTGACACAGGAACCAGTCAGCATGTTCTTTGATGACTGATCCCTACTCCAGGCCTTTACTTTTTAAATTGTTGTTTATCAAACTGTGATAGGCTTCTGTTGAATCTGCTCTTTGGTGCTCCTCTCTAATGTTCTCTTTAAATAAGTTGCTTTCTTACTGAGGGGGAAATGTCCCGTCTCTGGATTTAACGTTGATGGAGTTTTACTGTCTTAAAAGCTGATTTTATCCTCCTTTCTTAAGCATGCTCTGTTTAGCATGATTGACACAGTGCATGTACTGGCTGGCCAGAGTGGAGCAGCCTAGGGTCTGCTGGGTGTTCTCACCGTAACACTGGAGAATTTTGGTCTGCAGATTGGTACAGACAGAATGAAACTCATACTGCTTGAACTTTGCTTCCATTTCTTCAGCAGCTTTCTGATATTGCTCAATGGTGACTTCATAGAATTCTGAGTTCCTTTCTACCAGTCTAGCCAGCTGCTCTTTGTAGAACATATCCTCCTTCTTTATCACTTGGTCTTTCTCTTCCAGATGCTTAGCTCCTTCATTCGAATAGTCACGTTTTCTGAAAGCCGGATGCCCTTCACCATGGTGATGTTCTTAATCTCCTTGACCTTGAAGGTGACTGGGAAGGTGCTGCCCTTCTGGCCCATAGCTCCTGCTTCTGCTCCGGCAGCCTAAAGTGGAACCAGGAGCACTTCACGCCTCACCCAAGAAGGGGCCCACAGCCTTTCCTTGCACAGCGGAAGCAAGGCCATGACCCATAGATGCAAGGAAAAGGCGATTTCTTAAATATGACAAAAAACAAAAACAAAAACAAAAAACCCCACAAGCAACAAAAGACAAAAGAGGACTAGGTAACTTGGACTCAATTAATATTTAAAACTTTTGCACATCAAGAACTTTATCAAGAATTTGAAAAGACAACCCAAGTAAAGGGAGAAAATATTGGCAAATCATATATCTAATAATAACCTTGCATCCAGAATATATTAAAGTGCTCTTACAACTCAAAAACAAAAGAAAAACAACTCAATCAGAAATGGGCATAGTGCTTGAAAAGACATTTCTCCAAAGAAGATATACAAATGGCCAAAGAGCACATAAAAAGATGCTCAAAATCATTAGTCATGGGGAAATGGAAGTCAAAACCACCACAGGATACCACACACACTGAAATGGCTACATTAAATATACATATATATTTATATGTATGAGAAAGTAACCAATATTGGCATGATAGTAGAGAAATTAGAACCCTTTTCCATGCTAGTGGGAATGTAAAATAGTGAAACCATTGTCAAAAAAGGTTTGGACATTCCTAAAATTTTAAACATAGACATCCAGTTGGACCAACAAATGGTCGACAAACCAAGTGGAGTGAAATGCTCGAGGGTTCTGTTCCCTACAGAATATTGAAAAACTTGCAAAAATTAGCATGGCCATCTTTGTTAGAGCTCTAGGAAAAAAACTCAAAAAACATTGCAGTAACTAGGTGAGTACTGAATCAATAAAAATGCAATATAAAAACAGCAATAAACCCTCAGGGACACTTGTTACTTTCTAGATTGAGTGTTGGCCCTACAATCCAAGTTACATTCTGTAAACCATACTGCTTGCTATGCATCTTCCAATAACAGATCATTGAGAGGGTTTTATTCAGCTACAGGGTTAGATAACTCCTCATGTTGATCTAATATAGGTCTCAAAGACAGAGAAGTCACCTGATTATCTATGCAGTGGGGTTCCTTATTATATGTACTTGAATTTGAATTTCTACTGATTAAGGGAACACTTCTGTTCATTTCCTGCTGAAACGATTAGGATATAACCCAAGATGTATGGATATTTCAGGTCTTAAAATAATGTCATTTTCTTCAGTAATAAAAGCAGTTTCAAATAAAATCCAGTACAAAGCAATCAATTGTCTTTGAGATGGCATGAATTTTTGATGGGTCAGTTCAAAAGCTTCCAAGTTCAATAGCCCATGATCACTGATGGGTGAAAATTCCAGAATCACTTTCAGAGGACATTATTCAGAAAATGAAAATTTTCCTCATGGCTCTTTTTTTAAGAACACAGGAGCATCTTCCAGAAAAACCTCTAAAAGTTTTTCTCTCTTTTTATATTGGCTAGAATTTTATCAATTGCCTATCCTTATGTCATAACTGGAAAGAAGAATTGCATTACCATAATGTGTTTAGTCTAATCCATGTTTAATCCACGTTCACACCTTTAAATTGGGAATGAACTCAACTTTCCCTCTAATTCATGATCATTTACACTTAAACAAAACAGAATCTGATAAAAAAAAATCTGTGAACAATTAAAATTATCTGCCTCACCCAACATGCCTCTATTGATTACCCTATTTCTCTCCTATACCTCCCTCTCCTCTCTCCACCTCTATTAGTTAATGCCCACTGATATTAAAAGATGATGTTTTCTCCCATACCAAAACATATTCAGACTCAGTAATCTATCCCCTTTTATTGATTTATTAGATCATTTTAACAGTCCTATATTTTGCAACTTTTCATTTTGCAGGAGAAGAAACTGAAGCACAGAGAAATACAAGATCACAGATTGTTCAGGATTCTATAAATGATAACCAACAATAAAATGACAGTGGATACATATACTGTCGAAACTTTTCTTTCAATTCAATTCCCAAAATATTTTCAAATATTTTCTATGTATAAATATACTCACTGTATAATTATACAATTATAATTATATAATTTCAATTGATATCTAGTGGTATACATTCCAATTACCTAATTTTTTTGGACTTGTTTACATAAATTAAAACATAGGCATAGAGTCATATAATTAGTAGATGGAAGAATTGGATCAGCTCCAGATTAAAGTTTTTGTTGATGTTGGGGATTGAATCATGTACCCCAGAAAAGATACTTTATCTTAATCCATAATCTTGGCTGAGTGAACCCATTTGTAAATAGTATCTTTGTAAAAGTTAGGGTGTGGATTCATTCGTGAAAAGGATCTTTGAGGACACAATTTAGGTGTGACAAAAATCAGTGAGGACAGGTCTTAATTCCCATGGCTGGAGGCCTTATGAAGTGAAGAAATGTGGAACCTATCAGAGATTCCAGAGTCAGAGAAGGCCACAGGAGATTACCAATGGCATGGTCATGTGACTGAGGACTTCCATCGCTACAACGCTACCAACTCCTAGAGAGAGTATAACCTTGCTCATATCTTGATTATAGATTTCCAGTAAATCCTTTTTGTTAAGCAACTAATTGTGAGATATTGTCAGAGCAGCACTGTAAATTTAGATATGTGTATAGTTTTCTAGAATCCTACCATATGCCATTCGTGTAGAGAAGGTCTCTGTTCCTAAATCTGTACTTTTACTTACACTTTCCTTCCACCTTGTAGACTCTAAGAAATTGCCAGAATCAAAGCTGTGTGGAGCTTAGGCAAATTCCTCTAGATTTTTCAAGAGGTAGTACAGTAAGTTACATGATATTCCAATTTCTCCATCTTCTCTTTCCTGATCAGCTTCATACATGGGATCTGTCTGAGGGATACTGTCTGTCTGGTAGTAGAACCAAGAGCTACTTTGAGTCAGGATTTCTTTCCCATCACATCCAGTGGATAAGACACATGATAGTACCCGTGTGTGTTGAGATACAATAACATACTGATTGGACCTCAAGCTTAGAAATCAGATCAGTCTTGATTTAAAACCAAGATTTATAATTATTAGCATTTAGATGTTATTCAAGTCATGCTCAGAGCTAACGATTAATTTCCTTGTATACAAAATGGAAATACTATTATTGCCACCATAGGATTGTATGAGAATTGTATTTCTCATAAAATAAGAGAGACTGATACATAGAAAATGCTTGTTATTTGTTAATTTGCATAGTATTTACATTTTCTTTAACTCCTATAACCTTTTCAGGGAATTTCAACATCACTGTCAGCTACTTTAGTGAAGACACTGAACACTCAGATTTTTGAATTATTACGAATCATTGATCAGTATTGAATACAAAAAAACTTGGCATTTCTTCCTTCCTAATGTCAGCATACTTCCTGAATACTACCAAGTATAGAGAAAAATAAAGCAAGCTACCTAAATAAGTTGATACAATTATTGCAATAAAACCGCTCCATAGCACCTTGTGCTCTCATTTCCTGTTCAGAAGATGACAACAGCAAACAATCAGCCTTTACTCTCTATCAGGCAGCATTCTAAGCACAATTCATGCATTATCTTATATAACTCTAAGATGTTCTTTGAGATTGGTACCTTATCATCCTCTTTGGTGGGAGGAACTGAGATGTAAAGGGGCTGAGATGCTTACCTATCTTTACATAGTTAGTAAGTAGAAGAGACAGCTTCAGGAAGTTAGTCTTGTTGTATTCCAAAGCTCTTGCTCTTGTAAATGATTCTGATTTTTAATACTAAACAGCAGATATCTCTGCTTGTGTCTATCCTCAGTGCATCAATAGTGGAATACAGTTTTGCCTTGATCTAGATTATTTCACTTGCTTAGACTTCTTTTTAATTCTTTGAGACAGGTATTATTAGGGCTGTTTTATATGCTCTGATTAGTTTATGGACCCACACTCCCAACACCAAAACATTCTGTGACTTTTATGTCCCACATCCCAAAGTCACTTTCAAACTACTACAATAGTCAATCTGCTTAAGCAGCCTAAATGGATTTCTCCCCCAGCAAGGTCACCAATGCCAAAGCCACAACAGAGAACAGGATGGTCTGGTTGGGCTACCATCTTGGCTGAAACTGCTATTTCCAATCCTTTGGGAACTGAAAGTTCAGAACACCCTTAAGTAATATCAATTTAAATATATACCTGAAGTCACACTTCAAAATGTTGATAAGGACAGACTCTGGGGACACCTGAACCTGGAACAACACTTAAGTATAAGCAGCCACAAATAACAGATACTGTTGGTCTGTGTTTCCAAGCCATGTGGATCCAAGATCCCAAAGACAAAAGGAACTAACTCTAGGCTGAGCACAGATTTCTTAGGAGAAGTCTTAAAATAGGTGAAATCAGGAATCTGCTACTCCAGGAAAACTGCGTTTTCTGTAGTTGATCCCGGCCATCCATAACTTTTCTGCTTCAACATAGTTTTCTATTTTCAGTGTTTTAAATATGGTTTGAACTAATGTCAATTGGCTCTATGTTATACTTCATATGTAGTAACTTAAAAGCAAAAGAGCTAATGTGCAGGTAGAAGGCTTCTGGAGAGATGTCCTCCAAAAAATTTTAGTTTTTCCCCAACTAAATTTCCACTGAAACTTAATGCTTTGGAAATTTTCTGATTAAAGAAATTTATTATCTGAGATGGGAAACTTGTGAACCATATTAAGAAGATAATGTGGGCTCATAGAACAAAAATAAATTCTTTCCAGGAACTCTGCTCTACGTAGGAAGTTTTTCTAAACAATCATTTCTGAATCAGTAATTGAGGGAGAGAATTACTATACTTAAGGTAAAATGAATCAACTTGCAAAGCAGCAGTTGGTTATTGGTCACTGATTGCAAGCTCCATGCAAAGTATTTTCTACAGATAAGATGTATTGCCAAAGACTAAGCCTCTAACTTGTCTTAATGTATCAGAGAGTAAGGTACAGTCAGTGACTTCTTTATTGTTATTTTTCTTTCAAGCTGACACTAGAGTCTTCAATTTACAGGTAAGTTGGATTTAAATATAAATACTAATATCATATATCTTTATTAATATGGCCAGCTTTATATATTCATAAAAGCAGTCACTTGAGTTATTAAGGCGCCAGACCATTGAAAAAAAGTGAAACTTTTATTAAATTACTTTTACTGATAATATAGGTAATACATTCTCTTTATAAAAAAACTGGGATCACAAAACTTATTTTAAAAAAAAAACATGAAATTTGCCCATATTTGATAATTCAAATAAGCATTATTAGTCTTTAGTGTCTTTTTAGAGTCATTTCTATTATATATGTCATTTTAGACAATTGCAATTATAAGTACCATTTTATTTGCTGTTTTCCACACACTATTATCCTAAAATCACCTCTCCATATAATATTATCTTTTTGTCCACCTGAAATTTCATAACTATAAATCATCATGCATTTGACAACTCATCTTTGTAGACATTATGAATGTCTTTACATTTTCAATATAATGAAAAAATATCGTGAAATACAACATGTATACATAAGTTTTGCCAATATTTCTTATTTAGACTAGATTCCTAAGAATAAAGAGTACTGAAACAAGGTACAAAACCGATTTCAAAGTCCTTTTATATAAAGTCATGTTTATTTCTAGACTATTTAATACCAACACACACTCACCAGCACGGGATAATTGAGGTCTTGTACATCTTTGTTAATTTACCAGTAAAAAATATTTCACACTTTAAATTGCATTTCTTTGAGAGCTTAAGTATGGAGGATAGTTCAAATGTGTAATAATGAAAAGAATCACCTTTTCATTATTTTTGCCTCTTCTTTATAATAGTGTACATAGACATTTTCTTTATTTGCAAATGTTATTTCTATAGTAAACAGCTTTCTGTCAACTGTTGCAAACATATTTCAAGTTTGTTCCTAGTCTTTCTGTGGTTCAATCCATCCGTTTTGTGCTATGTTTTATATCACTATATTTGCTTAACATGTCTTTCCCATATAAGTTACAACTTATTTCTGTTTTCTGTTTTTCAGCAGGTTGATGCTTTAAGATTTTAATGCACACAATACTTTTCTGCTTTTATTTCCTTTTAGGTGGTGGTGATATCAAGAATAGACAGACTTGGGTTTAGGGGTTTCTCTGTTTTGTTTTGTTTTTAATTAGAGAAATTGTACATTAACAGAAAAATCATGCAGAAAATACAAAGTTCCAATATAAATATTTCATACTATGAACAGCTTGCATTACTGTGGTACATTTGCTATAATGATGAATTATTAATATTATAATTATATTATTAACTATACTCCATGTTTTACATTACAGTGCACTCTTATTTTGATACAGTTCTATATTTTCTTATTAATTTTTGTCCTACTGCATATATATAGGCTAAACTTACATTGTTTTGGTAAATACCTACCAGTGGCTGAACAAATTCTATTACCCACACTGAAATATACATAATACTTTTAAAAATATTGTTTATATGGGATTTGACTTACATGCTTCTAATTGAGCTTATTAATAGTTATCACTTTTAAGATTATCTTTAAATACCAATAGGCTTTTGAATTTATCTATCTTATATTTTTCTATTGCCTTATATATTGATTTCTCCACATAAATTTTTCCAAATAGAGTTTGCTGTTTTTTTAAACATCTTTTGGTGAGTACTTATTTCATTTATATTCATTCACTGTTCACTTATTTTTCTCTTTAATATTGTAAAAAGGAATTCTTTCAAGCATAAGAATTAGGATTAGTGGTTTTCTCTTCTTAAATCTTTTAATAATCATATAGTGATGTGTATAACACTGTACTTTTACCTTTAGGATACAAACTTTGACAAAAGCAATAATTATGCTCTTCAATTCCTCTATGCCCTTCATTAATTTTCCTACATTGTCTATGAAAGAGTTTAGGCTCAATGAGACTAAGGCCCATATAAGACGTCACCCAGCTACTTATCAGTGAAAACAAAATAGAAGTAAATTCTGTCTATCCTAAATAACATGATCAGGATCAGACCAATAAATTATGGTGCTTTTATGTCCTTATTAAAATACCTGTTTTCTGAACACATCCAGAAAATGTTTCAAAATATTCCTTAAATTTAATTGTGAAAGGCCCATGGAGTTTATTATGACCAAAATTCCCCCAAACAATTCTAAAGTTACAAATAAATTTGAGGAATGTTGCATGGAATCAAGATATCACTCTTGGAGAGTAGTTGGGTAAGGAATCTATGATATTCTTTTGCAATTCTGTTTCAATGATGCATGAGCTCCTCGTGTATTTTGTTGCTGCATCAAGTATTCAACCAGGTCACTTGAGTTTTAAATGTGGCTATATTATCTCTAATTTTAAATTGAACTCATATGATGTTTGATAGTCATCCTGAAACGAGTTAAAATTAAAAGGGCTAAGAAACTCTGCAGCTTAGCCTCATTAGTCTGAATTACTGTAAAAGGACTTAAGGGATGCAGATGTTCAGGAATTCAGTCCTCTGCTTGTCCTTAGCTAACTTTTTTTATTCTTTTATTTGTGAAAAAACTCTGTGGCATAAATAGGAGAGTATCCAGCCTTTCTATGATTGCAAGAAATGTGCTTTGCATGAAAACAGTCATAAACAGTGCTTGTGTGTGTATGTGTGTGTTTAAAAGTGAGCTATGTATTCAAGTGTATATGATTAAAAATACAGCTTTACTTTAAGTCTAGGGTTTGTTTGCTTGGGTTATCATCAAACTTAAAAGAAACAAATTACCTGAGAGATGTATTGTCTTGATCAAAATTAATCTACCAACACCAGAATCCTTATTTTATCTGCAGATAGATCAATTATTCAAATGCAAAACTGGATCATGCAGCAAGTGAACAATGTGACAGAATTCATCTTCCTAGGCCTGACGCAGAACCCAGATGTGCAGAAACTCCTGTTTGTTGTGTTTATAATCATGTACTTTCTCACCATGGCAGGCAACCTCCTCATCATAGTAACAATTGCCACCAGCCCAGCCTTGGGTTCCCCTATGTATTTTTTTCTGTCTTACTTGTCATTTCAAGATGGTGCCTTCTCTTCTAACACAGCCCCAAAAATGATATTTGATTTACTCGCTAAGAAGAAGACTATCTCCTTCAGTGCGTGCATGGCTCAGCTCTTTGTGGAGCATATCATTGGTGGAGCTGAGATTATCTTGCTCTCGGTGATGGCCTATGACCGCTATATGGCCATTTGCAGGCCCCTGCACTACATGATAAAAATGAATCGGCGGGTGTGTGTCATCTTGGTGGCCTTGTCCTGGGCTGGGGGACTTCTTCATGCTCTGATTCAAGTCCTTTTCATTGTGTGGCTGCCCTTCTGTGGCCCCAATGTCATTGACCATTTCTTCTGTGATCTTTACCCTCTGCTGAAGCTAGTCTGCACAGATACTAGCATTATTGCACCTTTTGTTGCCACTAACAGTGGGTTCATGTGTTTGCTCAGTTTTTGTATTCTTATCACCTCCTATGTACTTATCCTTTGCTCCCTGAAATCTCACAGTTCTGAGGGACGGAGGAAGGCTTTCTCCACCTGCGCCTCACATATTACTGTGGTTGTCTTGTTCTTCGTGCCCTGTACATTCGTGTACCTTCGGCCCATGACCACCTTTCCCATTGATAAAGCGGTGGCTGTATTCTATTCTTTGATAACACCCATGTTAAACCCTTTAATCTACACACTTAGAAATGCAGAGGTGAAAAATGCCATGAGGAAACTCTGGAGCCAAAGCATGATATCGTGTAACAAATTATGTAAATAGACTAGAGAAAGAAAAATTTGTATTATATTATCAAGCATGGGTAATTCAAAAGTTAATGGTCATGTAGTCAGTATATGTTGTTATAAATCTATCCCCTTGTCATTTGGAATCTTAAATTGTTCCCCTTTCATGAAATATCAATATTTAATTAAAAGATAACTAAAGTCCCTTCCAACTAGAAATTTCTGTGCATGTACAAATTATTGATCAATAAGACATTGCTAACTGATGTAAAATTTTCAGTTTTGAAAATTCTTTTCATTATATATGCTGTAGAGAAATTATCTGCAAATCTTCATGTATAGCATATATAAGCCATAGACCAAGCAATTAAAACACATAAAAAGATTTATAGCTAAGAATTTTGTTGAAAATGTATAGATGTAATTTCAGCTGCTGAACTTGAGTAGCCTTAATATTGTGGAATATCAGCATCCCCCAGAAATGAATGTGTTTGGAAGAATGAGAGAAGTGTATTAGGCACCTGTTTTCCCAAAATTGATGCTGTTGTGTTGCACAACTCACAGAGGACATTTGCATTTTAACTTGGGCTATGCCAAGAATAAATTATTTTTCCTGCCTTAAACCTAGGATATATATTATATACTTCCAGGTACAGACATACAGCAAACTTGCACATGATATTCCCAGATAGAATATATATGTGGAAATTTTTTCATCAAAAACATCCACACAGCACTTTGTCTCCAAAATATATTTTATTATCTGACCTTTAGATAATAGGAAGAAAATAGCTAGAACAAAAGAGAGAGCTTATGATATCTGTGTAATCAAGGCAGAAAGTCTGCACATACAAATTGGAATAGAAAATTGTAGACCAAGTGCATACTACTTGAGATGTAGTCACTTACATTGCTCTTCTAAGAGAAAGAATCCAGATAAAAGAAGAGAATCCAGATTAGGACCAAGGCAGATGTCCTGCCAATATATGAGTGATTTCCCTTCTATTTCTGAAAGCAGTGTAGTAACCCGAATTACTCCACAGCTGTGCCTGATCTTATTGATCACATACACACACACATATATGTTTCATGCATATTAATATGCTAGACTTAGTAAAGAATTCATTCCAAACGAGACATCAATTTTTTTCTCAGTATGTCCAATCCATTTACTAATGACCAGATAACCATGTGCTGCAAACATATGTTCATCCCTTTTGTGTTTAAGAAAGGACTAGCTCGCAGAAGTGATATGTGTTGTATGCAAGCTGGAACATTTAGGATCCAGTTTGCTAGTATCCAGCTTTCCTTTTCCTTACTGCAGGAAGCCTGGAAAAAGTCATTATGAAGGTGATACTAAGAGGAAGCAACCTGGATTCTGAGTAACTACATGGGATGCAAATGCCTACATGGTATTTTAACCCACAGTGGATTTTGCCTGAACAAAAATAAAATTGTACATGTTAAGCCATAGAGATTTCAGGATTCATTTGACACAACAGCAAAACGCAGCTGATCTTGACTAATGCATTGACTATCTATATCTTCACAAAGATTTATAAGTTAAGAGAGAACGAATTAGCCTAACTTTTGGGATTATTTAGATCTCAAAGAGCATGAATACATAGTAATCCTTACAAATCAAGTCATATTAAACCTTTTTGTGCTTCTGTGTAACAATACACTAACTGAAGCAGTGAAACCATAAATTTTAACATCATCTTTTCTCTAATTTCCTAATTGTAAGGCAATGCTGAAGAAATTGTACAATCATACACTATAAGCAACTACAACCATTATAAACTCCAGTGTGACCTAGTTTTTAAATGATTTTTAAACAAATTTTCTGGCTTTTCTAGCTAGTCACTCTTCTACACATTCTCAGTATGTCATAGAATTTTCAACAGTTTTCCATAATCCACATTTACACAAATTTTCCTTTCAGCTCAGAAGAAACTTGTACCTTGTACTTGTCAGAAAAGTAAGAACCATCTCAACCTCGAGCATCCTCATAAATAGTTATAGCTATGAAAGCTTCACCTTTATGCCTTCCTGTACAAACAACGGAAATATCTATAATGTCTCCTATTTAATTTTAATATGTCTGCGTGTGTTCTGCGTATAACTGCTACCTGTTTCCTCAGTAATATTAGTTCTAAGTCCCACAATAACACATCCCAAACTGTCTATGCATCCTGATAGACCTACTGAAGGTTTTGGACCTAGAAGAGAAAATCATACAGGTGGGAAAAATGAAATGTAGTACCCTTTTTGTCTCTATGGAATGAATGATCAATTAAGGGGAATTATTCTGTGTCATTCCAGAAAATTTCACACTAGGAAAACAACCTAAATATCTTTAAAAAGGATAAGCAAAAGATAATACATCCATAAATTAGAGTACTACTCAACAGTAAAAAAAGAATGAATTGCTGATACATACAACAACATGAACAAATTTCAAATGCATTATGCAAAGTGAAAAGAGCCAGCTTAAAGAAGTAATAAATTCAATTTATATGACTATTTAATAAAAGGCAAAACCATAGGGACAGATACCAGTAGGATTAGTAAGGGCTGGGAAGTAGGGGGAGTGGTTGACTACAAAGGGCATGGGAATATTTTCAGGGGATGAATCAAACTGTATCAGGTTTGTTGTGATGGTAAAACAAATATATATTTGCAAAATTCACAAAAATGTACAATTAAAGGCATGAAGTTTTTACAGTGTAATTGATATCTTATTAAAAAAATTAAACACATAGATTCCTTACTTTCCCACAACAGATCTTTGGAAAATGTAATAGAAGGCCAGATCCAATTTACAATAGAAAAAGCAATAACAAAATCCGAAACACTAAATTTACCAAGAAAAGTGCTAAATCTTTATGAAGAAAATATAAAGCACTATTAAGAGTATAAAAGAGGACTTCACTAATTGAAAAAAAGACATCATGAGCATGAATAGGTAATCTCAATTCTCTAAAAATATAAAATTTTTTTAAATGATTTTCATTGAAAGCACTAATTGAAATTTGTTTTGTGCCTAGACTAACGTATTAATATTTAAGATTTATTTATTCCCCCCTCATTGTTTGGGCTTGCCGTCTGCTCTCTATGCCCATTTGCTGTGTGCTCTCTGTGTTGCTTGTCTTCTCTTTAGAAGGCACTGGAAACAGAACCTAGGACCTTCCATGTGGGAGAGAGGCACTCAATTGCTTGAACCACTTCCACTCCCTGCTTTGTTGTGTCTTTCGTGTTTTCACCTTGTGTCTCTTTCTTGCGTCATCTTTTTGCATCAGCTTACTGTGCCAGCCCATCAGGCCAGTTTGCTGACTTGCTTGTCTTCTCCAGGAGGTACTGGGAACTGAACCTGGCACCTCTTGTGTGGTAGGCAGGAGCTCAATTGCTTGAGCCACATTTGCATCCCCATATTTTAAATTTAATGCAAAATGTAAATAGGCAGGAGTCAGCATAATTCAAAGAGAGAATAATAATGAGGAAATATTAGGCTTATTAGATATTATGTAGCACTAAAGAACAAATGCAATTATATCATATTTTAAATGACACATAAATAAAAAGTTCAGTGAAACAGCTTGGAATACTGAAATTGATCCAAAAACATGTATGTAAATTGCATTAACATTGAGTTTCAGAAATGGTGAAAGTTAATAATAATAGAAAACTGTTGAAAAGAGCAACTATCAAGAAGAATAGTTAAAATTCATTCTCTATTAAACTTCTCATTCAAAATAATTTTCCAACTGGATCAAAATTTTTAAATATGAAATATAAAAACAAAAATTGCTTTAAAATTAAATGATAAAAATGTGAAAGAATATTTTGATATGTGTAAACTCACAGAAGACTTTCTAAGCAAGAATAAAATATACTGAGTGATTTGACTATGTAAATATAAAAAAAATTTCTACTATGAAAAAATCTCTATGGAATAAAAATGTCAAAATAATCACAAGATGTTAAAATAACAATTATATATATAAGAATAAAAGGAATATTACCTTTGTACTTCATTATCTTATAAAAATCAGTATGGAAAAAATTCAATAATCAAAGAAAAGATAAAATTGTAACTCTGCAATTACAAGATGAAGAAATACATATAATTTTAAAATGTGAAAAGGTGTTCAAATTCAATTATATTTAAAGAATTTCAGTTAAGGTATACAAATGAAATAAAATTTCCATAACTAATCAGATTGCTCAATACCTAAAGTTTTTATCTAACAATAGATGTTGAGAATATGGACAAACTTTCTCACAGACTGTGGGCAGGAGTATACTTGGTACAACCTCAAGAATGCCATTTTGGCATTTAACTGTGAACATCAACATTTTAAATGCATGTACAGTTTGACTCAACAATTTCATTTCTAGGAAACATCACACTTGCATGTATTAAAAAATACCTATATTATTGCAGTATGATTTGTCATAGATAAAATGGGAAGCAACATCTAAAGAACTGGATACATTAGATTTAGTTCATCTTTATGAAGGAGTATTACCCAGTAAGAATATAACTGTGGACGTGTTAGATTTTTATGGAATGTTATGGAAAAATCATCAAGATCTTACATAGTAAAATGCATAGTAGTCAACACACAGGGAAATACACATGCATACACAGTATGTAAATATGCTTGTATTTGGAAAGATTATACTTGAAGAATCCTAAGAAACAGAGAATAGTTATTTTTTCTAGGGAGGATCACTGGGGAACTCTGGTGAAGGATGCATTAGAGATTTATTTTTGTATAAATACAATTTTGCATGATTTGCATATTAATATTTCTTGATTGTTTTACTTTTAAAATTAGAAGTTTACACACTAAAAATATTACATAAGGCTACAGCCATTGAACATACAGTATATATTAAATAGCATTAATTATTTTTAAATATTTAGCTACAATAATAAAAAGAAAAAAGCATAAATGACAATTTATCTAAACATAAAACTAAGGTTGAATGAGAAATGATAGAGATGTAATACTAAATAAAATTGGTGTAACAAATTAGAACTTTCATTCATTAAGCCATTACTTATTATTTAGTGACTGCCTACTAGATAAGTAATGCACCTTTCCTATTTCTGTGATAAACAAGACATTATAGAGCTTACATTCTAGCATGGAAACTGTTATTAAAGGTCTTATCATGTAATTAATTCTATAACTACAATTATTTTTATACTTGGAAGTAAAGGAAAGGGTACATCAGATTAAAAGTGACTTCTAGGTCCAAGGAAATAGGCACTAAAGTCAAATGAGTGTCCTTATGGTATATGATGCCCTTATTTACTAGTTGATATGGTTGTCCTTTTTCTCTAATGGCTCCTTTTAATATGTCAAAAAATTGTTATTATTTTCTTTGTGGATCTATCTTAAAGGAATTCTGTGATCCAATCTGAAAAAAAAAAAAGATTTCCACTTTTAGAATAATTTACCAAGGATGCATACATCTTATCTACATAAGAAGATAGCAGCTAGCATTCTTCCAGAAAAACTAATTTTCTACTAAGTTCTTTTCTAGTAACTTCAGAAAAGAAAATGCACCATTCAGATTTTTTCCCCATCTCATTCTGCTGTGTTGGCATAGCCAAGCTAGTTAGCTTTACCTGAAAATTTGAAAGGGCATTCTTATGCCTTCTTTATATCATGTTTCAAGTCTCCTGAAGCATCCCCTGAAATAATTATGCCAGTACTGAAGAGGTTAGCACATTCCCCTAATAGGGCCAAAGATCATGGGACATGAAAGAGTGTAGAGTCTGTGCTGCTTGCAGGTACAAAAATATTGGTATGGTTTTATAAATGAGTAATGGGAAAATTCTGGAGGAATTGTAAGATGCTTGATAGAAAAGGCCTAGATTGCTTTGAAGAGACTGTTGGTACAAATATGGAGCTAAGGCTCTGATGAGGCCTTGGAAGAAAATGATGAACATATTATAGGAAACTGGAGTAAATGCAGTTCATTATTGTTCTACAGTTGCAGCAAACTTGGCAAAATTGACTCCTGATGTTCAACTGAAAGCAGAATTTGAAAGTGACAAGTTTGGATATTTAGCTGAGGAGATTTGCAAACTAAATGTGGAAAATGCAGTCTGGCTTCTGCTTGCAGCTTATAGCAAAATGTGAGAAGAAAGAGATAAGCTGAGACCTGAACTCCTGGGTGCAAAGAAACCAGAAGGTGATGGCTTAGGAAATTCCAAGCTTCCAGTAAGTGAGTCCCCAAAAGATAGTGCCTCATGTGAGGTTTTAACTAAATTTGGAAACAGCCTGCCATTTCCGTGCAAATCAGGATTGGAAATGCAGTTATCCTGAAAGGATTTGTGGAAAGTCCTATTCCTATTTTCTGATGGTTGGGACTCCTGTGAAATGCATGCCAAAGCCACAAACTTTTTGCAAGATCTAGACAAATCCTGCTGTCAGTCTGAAATGAAATGGACAAAAAAAGGAAGCGATTGAAGGAAAAATGACTTCACCAGCAAAACCATGGAAGCTGAGGTCTGGACTTAAGACATCTTCTAAGGCTAAGAGAGAAAGACTCCACCGATGTGCATGGAAAGGGTAGGTTGGCCCTGGCATTTGAAGGCACTGGGACTTCTGTCCTATTGTTCAGGGATAGTTCTGCGACCCCAAGCTTTAGATAGGGTGGAGCACATTCCCCCGGGGTTGGGGAAAGTTGGGTTGCCACCCCACTGTTCTGAGTGTTAAGTACATGCCCTGCAGATTGGGGAGGGAGACTGTGGCCATCACCCCAGTGCTTTTGGTGGATGAGGCTTAGAGCTTGGCCACCATCTAGATGCTTGATGAGGGTGGTATGGAGATGGCTGCTGGGCAAGACTTTGGAAGGGGTGGGTCTCTTTGGAAGAGGTGGACTTTCATGAGGCCCTGAGGAGAAGAAACCATCCTTTTATATGTGACTATCAGACTGTGAAATCTAATGGAGTGTGCCCTGCAGGTTTTTTAAACTGTTTGTGACCTATAACCCCTGTTTTCTTTCCAATTTCTCCCTATGGAAATGAAAGCATTTATTCTATGACTGTCCCTTCTTTGTATATTGGAAGTAGATAACATGGTTTTTTAAAAATTTTTATTTCATAGGTCTATAGCCAGAAGGTAATGTTGCCCCAAGACAGACTGCATGCCTATAAATAATTTTTATGAGATTTTGTACCTAGCATTGTTAATGAAGTGATTCATGATTTCTGAAATATTGTGATGGAATGAATGTATTTTGCATATGGAAATAACATGTATTTTTGGGGTCCAGAGAGTGGAATATCCTGATCTAAGTCTTTTTCAAAACCCAGAATGTTATGTTCTTAAGCTAACCCATTCTTGTGCATGTGAACCTATTGCAAGTGGGAACTTTTCCTTAGATTCAGTCAAAGGATCTTTTGGTTAGATCACTTGTGGTTACATCGTTTCGATTAAGGTCTTTGATTAGATTGTGGGGCCCATGGTGGGTCCTAATCCTTTTACTGGAGTCTTATATAAACAGAACACAGAGAATGAAAGCTGACCTTTTACCCTGCCATGTGAGAGAAGACTCCAGGATTGCCCATAGTCCAGAAGGACAGAGAAACCCCGAGAGACTGAGAGAGCCAGAGGCTGGAATCAGTAGAACAGCCCAAAGCTGAAAAGACAAGAGTTGAGCCATAAGCCTGTTATCCACAGCTAAGCTTGGGGAGAAAGTCAGTCTGCAGTAGAAGGCAGAATCTGGCTACCATTTTGCCTTGCCATGTAGCAGGTTTCTAGGATCTGCCAGCATCTGGCTTTTGGTGAAACAGCATCTATGATGATGCCTTGATTTGGACATTTCAAAGCCCGGGAACTGTAAGGATTTCCCTGATTAATTCCCATTATAAAAGTCAACCCATTTCTGGTATTTTTGCTTTGGAAGTCTTTACCAAACTAAAACATGGGCAGACCTGCATGACCTTGGATTGGGCAATGTTTTCTTTAGGATCACAACAACAAAAATAATGAGCAACAGAAGAAAACTAGGTATATTGGACTTCATCAATATTTAAAATTTTTGTGCATTAAAGAACATTATCAAGAAATTGAAAATACATCCCATGCAAAGTAAGAAAATACTGGTAAAATATATATAGATTAGGATCTTGTATCCAGAATATATAAAAATCTCTCACAACTCAACAACAAAAGACAAACAACACAATTAAAAACAGACAAAGGATTTTAATATATTTCTCCAAAATGTTATGCAACTTGTCCAAAGGCACATGAAAAGATGCTCAACACCATTACTCATGGAGAAATGCAATTCAAATTATTTTAACATACTAATTCACACCCACTAAAGGGTTAAAAATAATTTTTAAAATTAACAAATATTGGCATGGATGTGGAGAAATTAGAACATTTGTAAAAGTTGGTGGGAATGTAAAATTGTGCACCCACTGTGAAAAACAGTTTGGTAATTCATCAGAAGTTAAATGGAGAAAAACTTCTGGTCAAACAGCATCGTGGAGTGAAATACTCCAGGATGCTGTTCCCCACAGAATCTTTGACAGCTATCAAAAACTGGAAGAGACATCTTTCTAAGAGCTAAAAAAAAAGGGGGGGGGTTTTGCTATATCTAGGTAAGTGCTAAATAATAAATAGGCAATTCAAAAAAGATAGTAAAACCTCATGGGCCCCTGGCTGCTGCTTTCCAGATTGAGTGTTGGCCCTGCATTCTTGAGCTACCAACTGTAAACCATACTTTTCTAGATATCCTCCAATAATTTATTATGGAGAGGGGTTTATTCAGCAACAGGTTTAGATAACACCTCAGAGGATCTAATATAGAACTGAAAGACAAGAAGTCATCTGCTTATCTATACAGTGAGTTCCCCCATCCTATGTATTTGAGTTTTAATTCTATTGAACAAAGGCACTCTTCTGTTTGTTTCCTGCTAGAATGATTATGATATAACCCAGGGTATATGAGTATTTTGGGTATGAAAATAATGTTATGTCCTTTTTAAAAAAAAGCAATTTCCAACAACTTCCAATAATGAGCAAGTAATTACCTTTTAAATATGACTTTTTAGCTGTGTTAGTCCAAATGCTTCCCAGTCCAAAAACCCAATGGTCACCACTGGGTAAAAGTTCCAGCATCCCCTTCAGAGGGCACTGTTAAGAAAAGGAAATTATTTCCTCATGACTCCCTTTTTAAGAACAAAGGCACATCTTCCAGGAGACCTTCAGAAGTATTTCTCTCTTGTTGTATTAGCTAGAGTGCATCACATGCCTGTCCTTACATCAATTACTGGAAAGAGAATCACATTACCATAAGTGGTTGAGACTAATCCATGTTACTTTCACCTTTACACCTTTAGATTGGAGATGGACTCCACTTTCCTTCAAGTGTATGATCATCTGCCACCAGGTGATAGGAAAGATCTGTGGGCAATTAACAGTGTCTGCCACACCCAACATGTCTCTATAGATGACCCCATGTCTGTCCTTTAACATCTCTTCCTCTCTTTCTTTACCTCTTTCCTGTCTCCTTCTCTAGTAGCATCTTCTCATAGAATATAACTGATTTTCTCCCACCCCAAAATATTCACCCGCAATTCCCATGTCCCACTTTTAGTAACTAATTTGGCTCTTATAGTGACTCTACTTTTTTCAGTACCTTATTTTATAGAAGAGAAAATTGAGGAACAGAGAAGTTGTTAACTTGCCCAAGATTACACAGATTTTCCAGGATTCAATAAAGGGTAACCAAAGTTAAGTAGTAGTGGATATTTCTATTTTGAAAACATTACTTTCAATTTAATTCAGAAAAATTTTTTCCATGTATTT
>JAQZBX010048752.1:0-20114 GCA_029593785.1 Cabassous unicinctus
GAACCAAGTTCCAAGGATTTCTGATGTGTTCTCATTCCCCTTTAAGTGTTTTTGATTGATTACCCTCAGAAGTGGATAAAAAATTAATTTTCTATGCTTAATCTAAAGTCCTAAACCCTGAGGAGGGCTCTCAAAAACAGGGATAACATGAGGTCACTGTTCAGACTTAAGTGTAAATGACTAATAAGGTTTTAACTGACATTTTGGAGGCATTTTCATTTTCAGTGGTAAAATGCATGGCATTATAAAGTTTATGTCTTTCATACTTTTGAACATCAGCTTGAGATTATAGGAGATTTTTTTCTCGGACATGAACTTTCTTTCCAAAGCCCACCAAATATGTGTTCATTACTCTAGAGAAGGCCACTTCTGACCAGGAAGCTGCTGCCTGAGTGGTGGCACTGAAAATGCTGCTTCACTTTTTGTTTTTTGTTTATTTGTTTTGTTTTGTTGTACTCTGTGTTCTCGGAGAGTTGCCCAGAACTGAACAGGGAACTTTAATCCTGGTATTTAGAGAGGACTGCTGAGTTTAAAACAAGATATCCCTTTCTTGGGCCAAACTCTGCAGGGACCAAGGGTGAGGCAAGTTGCCAGTGATCGTGTGACCGAGCTGAGGATGCGGTGGGTGGCATCGCCGGGGCTGGGGTCCCAGATCGCCATCCACTCTTTCTCCATGCTGGCTGGTCCCTGGCGACAGTGCTGTTCAGGGGGCTGTGTGTGCTCCCCTGTTGTGCAATGGGGCGGGGAGTGTCTGGGCAGCTTGCCTCTCTTTGGGCCTGAGGGCTTGTCTTTGGTTTCCTCAGGCTGCCTCAACAAAGTATCACAGACTGAGTGGCTCACAACACCAGGGATGTATCGTCTCACAGTTCAGGAGGCTGAAGTCCAAAAATCAAGGTGCCGGCAGGGCCAGGCTCCCTCTGAAGTCTGTCGGGAAGAATCGGTTCCACGCCTCTCTCCTGGCGTCTGGCGGTGGCTGGGAGTGCTTGGGCTTCAGTCTCCACCTCCCTTGTCTCACGGCCGTCTTCTCTGCCGGTGTCTGTCTGTCTGTCTGTGTCTCCTCTCCCCGACCTCTAAGGACACCAGTCACATTGGAGAAAGGGCCCCCCCCGCTCCAACATGACCTTGTGTTATTTTTTTTTTTTTTTTTAGGAACCGGGGCGGGGGATTGAACCCGGGACGTCGTATGTGGGAATCCGACGCCCAACCACTGAACCACATCCGCTCCCATGCTCTCGTTTTAACTTGCCTAATTCCAGCTGTGGCAGCCCTGTTTCCAAAGACGCTCGCCTTCTGAGGTCCTGGGCATCAGGACGTCAACGTAGCTCTCCAGGGGACGCACTTCACCCCACAGCAAGCTGCAGACTTCGTGGGAGGCTCCTCCTTTCGTCCTCTTTGCTGTGCTGGAGGCACCGTGCTCTGGCGAGGCTGCCACCGCGGATGTTGCGGTGGTTGTAAACCGCCCAGCACGACCTGCTGCGCTTTGCGCTTCCTGTCCTAGGATGGACGTTTACGGTCAAGACCCTGGTAAAATGCAGCCCCTCTGGGAGAGGAGATGCGCTCAGCTGCTGCTGGACGTTTAAAGCATGACTAAGTAGCTTCTGGATAGAATCCCATTGCTAGGGTTGAGATTAACCCAGGTCCTGCCTTCAAATAGTAAATGTAAACAGCTGGCTCTTCCAGCTCAGGCTGCCAGGGATGAGCTCGGAGGTGCTGTGCTTGTGGTGTGTTGTGTGTTGTGCATGTGAGTGTGTGCAGGTTTGTGTGTGAGTGTATGTGAGTGAGTGTATGTGTATATGAATATGTGTGTATACACGTGTGTATGTGAGAGGGTGTGTATGTGCGTGTGTTTCAGTGTGTCTGAGTGTGTGTGTGACTGTGAGTGAATGCATGTGTGTACGTGAGCAAGCCTGTGTAAGTGTGTGTGTGTGTGTGTGTGTGTATCTTCCAGGAGTTTCCACTCTCTTGGCCCTCCAACTGCCCATAATTTCCCTCTGATGTTCACTTTCCTCCTTATCTAGCATATAGTTAATTACCTGTTAAGGAAATACTCTCAGCTCCTTTGTCTCATTGCCCCTCTCTCACCGAAAATCTCCAGCCAAGCTCTACCCACACCTCTCTGCCAACACTGGGGCTGATGCAAGTTGTTGGGTTAAAAAAGAACCCCTGGCCACAAAGATGCTGCCAGAAATTCATGGTCACCAGCAATGCCGCCCATCTCTGTATCCATGGGACTATTTAAAACCCTGTTTCCTCTCTGCTGCCATCAGGATTGCCAAAAAAGATGTCACAGGGCTGTCACAAAAGACGACATCGTTTCCTCCCTACTCACAGAGACCATCAAAGCCCTCCCCTTCAGCACATGTCTTAGCTTCCAGGCTGCTAGGACAAATGCCGCCTGATGGTGGACTTAACCACGGGAATGTATTGGCTCATAAGTTCAGAGGCTTGCTGCCTCCTGGGTCAGTAGCGTCCTGGCTGTCAGCCATCTCTGGGCTCCTTGGATTTCCCATCACATGGCCATGTCTTCTTTCTTCTTTGAGTTTCTTCTGGCTTCCAGCTTCCAGCTCCTTCCTGTGGTTTTCTCCCTATATGACGTCCAGTAATAGGATTAAGACCCACCCTGATTCAGTTGGCAGCACCTTATCTAAGAGTAACCCCATCAAAGGGCCCTATTTACAATGGGTTCACACCCACAGGACTGGGATTGCGATTAAGAACATTATTTTTTCCCGGGAACATAATTCAATCTGTCCCAGTTCCTTCATAACATCCCTCCCTCTTGTTAGAGCAAAAGGCGTGTTTCTGCCTCTACTGAAGGCAAATCCTTCCCCTGTGTCCCGCATCCCAACAACCCACACTTTCTCCAGCCCTCACTCCACAGCTCAGCTTCTCTCTCTCCTGTACCTTTACCGTCTCCACTGGCTGCTTCTGACCATCACTGGAAGGTGCTCCAGTTCTTTACCCTTCCAAGGCTCCCTGCTGTTGACCCCACATGTCCTCTGGTTTACTGTCTTATCCTTCTCTTCCACAACCAAACTTCTGGAACCAGTGGTCCACACTTGCTCCCTCTGCTTCCAAACCTATCTGAAGAAGAAGAAGGCTGCCTTGCTGGAGGCAAGATCTGGGGTGGACAACATGCTTGGCTAAGCAGGTGGCTGTCTCTTGCCCCACCTGGACTGTGCAACAGAGGAAAGACCACCAGGGAATGGGGGCTCTTTCTTGTTCCTGACAGGAAGGGGACTTGCTGACTCCATTGTGAGAAATGGGCCTTTTACATCCTTGGAGCGATCAGAAAAACATTTTCTTGCCTTGGATTTAGGAGGCAGGGTTTCCAAGAATTAAGGTCTGTCTTTACATTGTGTATTTATGTACACTGGATATTGGCACATTGGATTTTTTTTTAAAGATTTATTTAATTTATTTATCCCCCTCCTCCCCCAGTTGTTTGCACTTGCTGTCTGCTCTCTGTCTGTTCATTGTGTGCTCATCTTCTTTTTTTTTTTTTTAGGAGCCACTGGGAACCGAATCTGGGGCCACTCACGTGGGAGGGAGGTGCCCAATCTCTTGTGCCACACCTGCTCCCTGCTTGTTGTGTCTCTCATTGTGTTTCCTCATTGTGTCTCTTCATTGCATCTCCTTGTTGCATCATCTTGATGTGTCAGTTTGGTGTGCCAGCCTGTCGTGTCAGCTCGCTGTCTTGCTCGTCTTCTTTGGGAGGCACTGGGAACTGAACCCAGGACCTTCCATGTGGTAGATGGGTGCCCAACTGCTTGAGCTACATCCACTTCCTCACATTGGATTTTGATTGAGAATTTGGAGAATAAACAGGCACACTTGTTTCTTCATCCATGGGAAATCATGCCCTGGGCATTCCACTGACTCCAGCACACCCCAGACTGGACTCATTCTCTTCTCTCCCCTCTTTCTACTTCCCTTCCTGCATGTGCCATCCTAGGGAGTGGCACCACTGTCTTCTCAACTGTGACAGTTTGAAGCTTTTTGTGGATCCCAGAAGGGATCATGTTCTTGGAACTAATCCATTCCTATGAGTGTGGGACCCTTTGATTGGATTGGATTCAGTTGGGGGGCTTTGATTAGATTGCTTCAGTGAGGTGGGACCCAGGGTGGGTCCTGACTCTCTTGCTGGAGTCCTTTATAAATAGAGGACTGAAAGCAGAGACACAGAGGAAAAAGCTATGAAGACAGAGAGAAGGTGCCCGGGAGCTCAGAGAGGAACCCAGGAGAAAGGAAGCCACAGATGAAGGAGCCAGAAACTGAAGAAGGGAGACTGGGAAGAGAAGCAGATGCCTCTGTGTGCCTTGCCATGTGGAAGGAGTCCAGGATCGCCAGCAGCTGACCTTCAGTGAGACGGCAAGTCTGATGATGTCTTGATCTGGACACTTACACAGCCTCGGAACTGTAGGCTTTTAACCTAATAAATTCCCATTATAAAAGCAAACCCATTTCTGGTACATTGCTCCCAGCAGCTTTTAGCAAAATAAAATTTGAGCCCTGGGGTTGACCTTGATGCCAGCCTCTTCCTCCTTCTCAAGGTCAATTACTCAGAAGCTCCTGTAGGTTCTGTCATTTCCTGAGTCGATGCTCTCCTCTCCAACTCCACGGCTACTTCCCGAGTTCAGGGCACCTCTGTTTCTATCCAGATTATTGCCATTTCTGTTTCTTCCAGTTGGCTTCTGTGTCTGGTGCAACCTCTTCATGGCAGCCTGAACGGACCTAACAAGACAGCTCTTTTCAATTAAATTTCTTAAATCCCCAAAGCAAGTTTCCCTTTGCTTTTAGAATTAGGTTCAAAGTTGGCCTGTCTCTACTGCCCCCACCCCTTGCCTCAGCATCACTTGCTACCATTTTGACCACATTCACTGGATTCTGGAAAGCACTTCAGCTCCTTGCCTTGCCAGGGCCCCTGCACTTGCCTTTGTTTTTTCAGCATGGAATGCCACACACCTCTCCCAGCTCTCTTCTACTCTCCTTAGGAACTCAGTGGAAATAGCACTTCCTAAAGAATTCTCCCTGACCCTTGACTAGGGCTCTTCTGTATCTTGTATTCTTCCTTCTTTGCATTTGTCATGATTGAATCTATATGGTTATTTTTTTTACTCTCTGTCTTCTCCATGGTGGTTCTTACTCAGGGTAGGGGTGTAAAAGGTCTTCCTTGCAATAGCCGACCCCATCAATAAAGAGCAGTCCTATCTATGGTGTTAGGGCATCTGCCAAAGAGATGCTGCCACAGGCCCTGGGCTCCAGAAAGCTCCAGAGGCTAGCCATAGCTTTCACTGCTGAATTCCTGTGCCAACCGGGCGGTTGGTGTTTGGCGGTTCTCAACAAATATTTGTCAAATAAAGATGTAAATTTATTAATAAATACACTGTCCTATTTCCTTAAAAATGAATTCCTATGTTGATACAGAATTTTAGCCTTTTAATAGTCCCAACTATCCAGTCCTATAGCATAATCCTAAAAGAAGTCTTACATCCTTTGTTCATTTATCATTCACACATATTCATTCTTCGTTTAAAAAAATTAAGTTCTAAACAAAATTATGTAATGCTATTTTATATGTAGAAACACATATTTTAACGGTCTGCTTCTGGAAAAGATGGAAAACCATTCTGCATTTTCATTTCTCTCACCTTCAACTTCACCATTTCTTCCCACTCAATTATTAATTAATCATTAGCATTTATTGATCAGGTGCTGTGGTGGTTAAGTTCATGTCTCAATTTGGCTAGGTTATGGGGTCCAGTTGTTTGGTCAAGCACTGGCCTGCTTGTTAATGTGACGATATCTCAAGAACCAGTCTCGATTGCATCTACTATCAACAAAGGAGATTGCCTTCAGCAGCATGGATGTCTGAGGGTCCGAAGAGGAATTCAGACTCAACTTCAGCATTGGCTCTTGCCAGAATTGCCAGCCAGCCAGCTTCCCCTGGGGGAATTCAGACTGAGGCTTCAACATTGCCTTTATCAGAGTTTACAGCTTGCAGCCTGCCCTATGGAGTTCAGATTTGCTAACCTCCATGGCTACATGACCCAATTACCTATAATAAGTCCTTTATACTTATCTCCTGTAGGTTCTGTTTCTCTGGAGAACTCTGACTAATACATGTCCTATGCACAAGCATTGGATAGACTTCCTGGGAACTACAAAGTTGAATAAGACATATGTTCTATGATTCTGAAATATGCATGCTAGAAAAGGACTAATGCTGACCCCAGGGGGAAGCAAGCCTTCTAACCTCTGAAACCAAAATCCAATCAATTCCTGTTGTTGAGCCAACCTTTTGCATGCTATTTGTTTTAGCAGCTGGGAAACTAAAACATAGTAATAAGTCAAAATTGAAGAAATTCCAATTAATCCAAAATAAGGCAGCAAAAAAGGGGGAAAGGGAACAAAGAACACAGGGCAAAGAGAAAACAATAGAAAGATAATAGATTTAAGCCTAATCATATCAATAATCACATTAAAGCTATATGGTCTAACCACCCTTGTGGGAAGGCATTCATTGTCAGATTGGATGAAAAAGCAAGATCCAAACATATGCTGCCCATAAGAAACACACTTTAAAGACACAAATAGGTTAAAAGTGAAAAGATGGAAAAGATACATCATGCTTTCATTAATCATAACAAAGCTAGAGTGCCTTGTACAAACACCAATGTAGATTTCAGAGAAAGCATATTACCAGGAAAAATGTAGACCATTTCATAATGAAAAAGGGACCAAAAAACAAGTTTCAATACATTTAAAGGGTTCAAGTCATAAAAAGTAAGTTCTCCAACCAAAATGAAATTAAATGAAAAATCAATAACCAAAAAAATCCCTGGAAAATCACCACTATTTGGCAATTAAATTGCATACTTCTGCATAACCCAAAGGGTCAAAGAGGAAATCAAAAGGAAATTAGAAATTATTTTGAACTGAATGAAAATGAAAAGAAAACATTTCAAAATTCATGCTGCTAAAGCAGCACTTAGAGGGAAATTTATAGCACTCAACACTTATATTAGAAAATAAGAAAGGTCTCAAATCAATAGCCTCTGTTTCCAAATGAATAAAGCTGAAAAGGGAGAAAAAATGAATCCCAAAGTAAGCAGAAGCAAGGAAATAATAAAATCAGAATAAGAATCAATGAAACAGATAAACAGCAATAGAGAAAATTAATAAAACCTAAAGTGGGTTCTTTGAGATCAATAAAATAAAACTGATAAGCCTTTAGCAAGACTGATCAGAATAAAAGAGAGAAGATACAAGATACCAATATCAGGAAAGAGAAAGATGACATCACAGTAGATTCTACAGATATTAAATGGGCAATAAGGGAATATTATGAACAAGTTTATGCCAATAAATTTGACAACTTCAATAAAATGGACAAATTCCTTCAAAGACACCAATGACCAAAGCTCACTCAAGAAGAAATTGATAAGTAAATAGCCCTAAAGGTCTTAAAGGAATCAAATTTATAGTTAAAACCTTCCCATAAAGGAAAAACAAAACAAAAATCTACAGACCCAGATAGTTTCACTGGGGAATTTTACCGAACATTTAAAGAAAAATTTTAATTTTCTAAGTTTAAATATTTATTTTGAATCACCATTCTTGTCTTGTTTATTATTTTATTTAGTGACTAATTATTATTTTTATTACTATTTTTAAATTTCAAGTTGTCTTGCCCATTCTGACTACCAGGCACCTCTTCTTTCTTTCATGGGCTCTTCCCTTCCATAACTCTAAGGCTCCTCCAGTTCTCCACTGCTGCATAACAAATCACCTCCAAACCGAGTGTGTAAAGCAACAGCAATGGTTTTATCATGAGCTCTGCTGGTCCTGGGACTGGCAGTTCCCCTTCAGCTTCTCATGCAGCAGCAGTCACCATTGCTGAGCCCTCTTAAGTCTTCCTTGCTCCCATGTCTGGTGGTTGAAGCAGGCTGTCGGCTGGGACTTCAGCTAGAGCAATTGGCCAGAACATCTACACCCAGCCTCTCCAGGTGGCCTGGACTTCCTCAGAACCTGAGGGTTGGCATCCAAAAGTGAGTCTCATATGACCTGGCCTCGGAAGGCATGTGATGTTGCTTCCATTGCATTCTATCTCTTGGATGCAAGTCACATACTCAAGTGGAGGGGAAGTAGGCTCCACCTGTTAAGTTGGAAGTCATGTCCAAATTGCCAGGATTTTTGGACATGTTTCAAAACCACTAATAAGTCTCCTAGGGATACTTTCCTACTGCAAGGAAGTTGGTCCTTGTTACTATTTCCTGGAGGAGAGCTGTGCAGGTTGCCAAAAAAATCCTCCTCTTCCCAGTTCATGTTGAAGATACAATAGAAACAAATGGTTAGTGAGCCCATTCCACCCCCTTGCCCGGTGCTGATGGTCCAAAGAAGCCTGGGCATGTTCTGTCACCAAACCTGGGGCCTTGGTAGGCTAGTGCAGTCTGTCCACTAAGGGAAAGAGCTGGGGTGGGCTCACTCACTGTGGCCACCATCTGTCCAGCAGCTGCTTGGATGCAGGGACAGGAGAAAAGCATCTCTCTTCTCTAGCATTGTCCTAGCCCTTGTAGCTCACAGCTCCTCAGACTGGGGCACCCATACTCATGCACAACCACTCTTCTTGTTCGCACATGTGCCCAGGTATACACTTGCACACACACATATCTGTGCACACAAATGTATGCACACTCACACACTCACAGCTGCCTCCCCCAGGCTGGCCTCCATGCCGTGTTGGACTTGCTTCCTCTTCTCAACCTCCACACTATGCCACCCTCAGTTTCCTGAACCACAGGGAATGGCGTTTCTCTTGGGGACAGTCTCATCTGGTGACCTTCGAGAGCTGCAGGAATTCCTGGAGGAGGGTGTGGCTTTCCAGTGGGAGCCCTGGGCCATCATGATTTGTCCTTCTGGCTGGAGAAGCCCTGGGGACATTTGGACACATTCACGAGGAGAGTTTATATGAAGGGTTGGAAGCAGGGCATCATGCTTGGTCACACATAAATTCCTTTTATTGAGAAGAACTCAATTACTCTATTAACCCGGGTTAGAGCTCCAGCACCTGAGGGTCCGTTGTTCCACCAGGCTGCCTTCCTCTCTTTTTCAGAAGCCAAAGTCCACGCCTGGCTGTTAAAACGGAAATGATGAAGATGTGGCTGCTTCATAGTACTCCTGCTTTCTTACCAGCACACAGAGGTGTCACTCTGCTTTATGTAGGTAACCTGCTGACACTGATTACAGTTGGGGGTCATTTGCAGGGAAGGGGGGATACTAGATGTGAAGTTCTAGTCTTGCGCTCCTGGTTGTCATCTGTACATTCCAACCCAAGCACGACTGAGAAAAGTCTTCCCGACCCCAGCAAAACTTCCAAGGCAGTGGAGCTGATTTCCAAACCTGGTCTCCTCCTTTCTGTGGAAGGGAGAAATGTGAACTACCTTTTATATGTCCTGAAGCTCTAGATGTGCCATCATGCGTCTTAACCGCCCTACCTCGTGAGCACATCATCGCCTTGGGGTCGCTTCAGCGTCCTTGCTGGTGGGGTACAGCCCCCAGTGGGCCCCCCCATCCAGCACTATGACATTGTCTCTAAACTTCTCAGATCATAACACTTCCTCCAGATTTACCAACGTTCCCATACTTAGAGGTCTCCTGCAGGAATAGCCAGGACAGCAGCTTCTGTGCACTGGAAGAGGTACCATATGAAAGCCATGTGAGAAATCCAAGTTTAAAGAAATACAGCCTGTTTCTCAAAGACAGGGTGGCTGACACACAGGGGATGGTTGCCTGGCTTGAAATTCCCCTGGACAACTGCCCCATCTTAGGGTATGTCCACACAGAAGCAGGCACCAAGAAACAGAGCTGGGTGCAATTTTCTTATTTGGGAGCTGTCTTTGTTTGCCAGGAGTGCTCTGATGAACACCACAAACTGGTTGGCTTAAACAGCAGGAATTTATTGGCTCACAATTTGGAGGCCAGAAGTCCAAAATCAAGGTATCAGTAGACCATGCTTTCTCCGGAGACTGGTGGTGGGTGAGAGTCTGCCTCCGTCACATGACGATTTGTCTCTTTTCATCTCTTCTGCCTTCTACTTCCGTGTCCAATTTCCTTTGCTTATAAGGACTTCAGTCACATTGGATGAAGGCTCACCCTCATTCAGTTTGGGCACATCTTATTAATAACATCTTCAATGGTCCTATTCACAAATGGGTTCCCACCCACAGGTCCAGGGGTTGGGACTTGAACTTAACTTTGTGGGCAACACAATTCAATCCCCAAGAGGAAGTGATCTCAGACAGAGGGAAAGTGAGGTGGGCCAGTCAAAGAAGCTGGTAAGGTTAGCACTGAGGATGACGGGTGCCATCCTGCTGGGAACCTCTGAGGGATGATGCAGAACCTGCTTCAGTGTCGTCCGTCTGGAGGTGAAGAGGGATATTTACCCACCACGTGCTGCTCCTCCTCGATCAAGGGCTGCCCTGAGGAGTGGCCTCCATTTTCCACCTGCCCTGTTGTGTGGGCCAAGTCCACTCCCTGGCCAGAAAAAGCTACCTGTCAGAGATGCAGGAGCTTGCAGGAAGAAGCTTCTAGAGTGCATATGAATGGTGGGTGGGAGAAGATATGAATGAGGCCCCAGTAGTATCTGCCACACCCTTTTCTTCTGGGGAGACCCATCCCCTGACCTGAGGGTTGCACGTGGCCCAAATGGGTCTGGTCATCTTCTTTACTTCTGATTTTCTTTAATGGTGCTGATGGGAGTCAGGAGCCTGGAGCTTCTGTTCCTCTTGTCCCCATACCTGACCCCCAACATGAAGGAGGCCCCACAATGGGGGAATCGGACCCAACAAGGGCAAATAGGTCTCTGATATGCTCTGTGGCAGCGATTAGCGTGGGCTTCTCTTGCCTCCCCTGTGTACAGAGGAGGTTTAGCCTGGTAGCCCATGCTCCATTCACCGTTTTGCAGTTCACAGCTGCAGGCCCAAGGGAAGCTGTACTTACCCCTGGTTGGAAGGAGTGGACCTTGCCCCCAGATGTCAGACTCTGAGCCCGATGTAGATGCTGGACGTGAAGCTCTTAGAGAGTTTGCTTGTGGCTCTCCATGGATCATGGCATGCTAGTAGCAGGGGTATTTTTGGAGTTGAATGTATATGGGGACAGGTGTATATGAGCAAGCTTTGGGCAGCCAAGGAGTGGCCCCAAATGAGTTCACAGTGGCCTGTAGTTACATACTCTGCCATAGGGTGCATAGCATAATAAAACTTGGCTGGTCTTTGTGTCCAGTTTCTGGGTAACCAACCTCTGACTCTTTGGAATTTCCTGGGATAGAAGCATTGTTTACTATTCACAGTTTGTTATCATATGAAAACCTGGTGGTTCATATCATAATAGGATGATAGGGTGGGCCAGACACACCTGTAATCTTAGGTGGAGATTGGCCACACCAGAAGGACCCATCAGGTGATTAGGGGGTTCAGGCTTTGAACCACTTCGTATCAGCTCAACCTTCCTGATCTCTGGGACGGGAGCAGGGCTGGAGATTAAGCTCAGCCACATGGACATCGATTCCACCAATCAGGCCTATGTAATGAGACCCCAATACAAACTCTGGACCACTGAAACTCGGGGGAGCTTCCATGATTGATAATGACATCCCTGTGCCAAGAGGGTGATATGTTCTGACTTCACATGGAGAGGACACGGAAGCTTGCCTTTGAGGCTCTCCCAGACCTCACTCTCTGTGTTTCTTCTTATGGCATCTTCTTATTTTGTATCTTTTTACTATTAAAAAAAACTATTTCATTGAGTTCTGTGAGTTGTTCTTGAGTTGTTATCAAACCTGAGGGGGTAGTGAGAACCCCTGAATTTGTAGCCAGTTGGTCAGAAGTACTGTTGGCCTGGGACCCCAAACTTAGACTGGTGACTACAGAGCAATTTCATAGAGGATGGCCTTGAAGCTGTGGGATTTGTCCTAACTCCGGGTAGTTAGAATGAGAATTGAATTGAATTGAGTTACTACAGAATTTGCAGTTGCTGGTTGAACTTTGTACCCATATAGCTGGTGTGATGGTTTGAAGCTGTAAGTACCCCAGAAAAGCATGTACTTAAATTTAATCCCTTCTGTGGGTGTGAAGCTATTGTAAGTAGGACTTTTTTGATGAGGCTACTTCAGTTAAGGTGTGACCTACCTCAATCAGGATAGGTCTTAGTCTTATTACTGGAGTCCTTTATAAGAGAATGAAATTCAGACAAAGAGAAAGCTAAGGAAGCCAGAAGATGAATGTCAAAGATACCCTTAAGAGAGGGGAGAGACCAGCAGACACCACCATGTGCTTTGTTATGTGACAGAGGAGCCAAGGACCACTGGCAGCTAGTCTTTGGGAGGAAAGTATCACCTTGATTTGGACATTTTCTCAACCTCAAAACTGTGAGTGAATAAATTCCCATTGTTTAACCCCACCCATTTCTTGGTATTTGCTTTGAGCAGCCTAGGAAATGAAAGCAGCTGTTGTCAGAAGTTATTGAAGTTGTAAATGTTTTTTGTACCTAAATAGAGTGATATTTCTGTATTAGTCAGGTAGGCTAGGCTATGTGCTAGTGACAAACAATCCTCCAAATCTAGTGATTTGCCAGATGATTTTCTCTTTCACTCAGAGGCAGCTGTGCATCTGAGTGAATTTCCAGAACAGTTCTCCATGTGCTGGCTCCGTGTTTCAGCTGATTTGATCTTATGGCACCTTCTGATTAACTTGACAGGAAAAGAGAAATCACAGAAGAATCATCAACTGGATCTTAAATGCTTGTACCTGGAAATGACAAATGTCTCTCCTGCTTTTATTTTGCTAGCCCCAACAAGTCCATGATTGTGTCCAGGTTCAAGGCAGTGTAGACCTTTCATGGGAACAGATGGAAAGGAGAACAAGAAATATCTACCCCAAAGCTCATCTGCAACAGGGAACTACACACAAATGTGCAAAAAGAGGCAGGGAAAAGAGACATTGGGGAAGCCTTCAGCACCTTTCAACTTCGGACCCAGGCCTCCTAGAGGCCAGCTCTCCACTTTTGGCTGGGTACGTGGTTCCATCTCTCAGCCTGCCTTGCAAGTAGGTCAGACATGTGGCTGCATTTGCACCAAAGGAAAATGGGAGCAGAAGAGATGTATGACTTTATACCTTTTCAATCCTCTCTCCTTCTCATGGACTTGAACTTGTGGCAATCCACATAGATGAGGTGTGTTCTGGACTAGTCCCACTAACTGTTTATTATCATTTGTGAGGAGAAAAGGAGCTAGTGCTGGAATGTAAATCAACTGCATCACCAAGCCCACCATTTAACACAGTTAATGTTTTTTGCATAGCAAGACTTTCTCGATGAAGGAAGCAGTGTGCAAGTTTCTTATGTAGTTGGAGACCAGCCACTTTGAGTAGTATTGTCCTAGGGGATGGTTGAGCAATGACGCAGGAAGAACCTGGTCTCTGAGTGACTGCATGGGTCCCACCTGGTTTGGTCATCCCAGAACTGCTGTGAGTGAGTCATGGACATCGTTGTCTTCAAGCCACTGGAGTGTTGGGTCTCCTCATTACAGCAGGATAGCCCTTTCCTCTTACTAATACTTAATTAGTATCTCACACTTGTTTGGTGAATGAATGAATGAATACTCGTTTTTTGTCACTTCTTATTTACGCATCCAAAGAAGTGTTCTTCTGTCTTAGTTTCCTTGGCTGCTCAAGAAAATACAGTGCAATAGGTTGGCTTATATAATGGAGATTTATTAGTTCATGGTTTTGAGGCAAGGTAAAAATCCAAATCAAGGTGATGTCAGAGCAATGCTTTATTCCTGAAGTCTGGTGTTCTGAGCTGACGGCTGGTGATCTTTGGTCCAGGGCTTCTCTGTCACATGGCAATGCACATGGTAGCCTCTTCTTTCTTTTATGGGTTCTGTTGATTGTCAGCTTTTTGCTTCCGATGGATTTTTTTTCTCTTTCTATCTGAATTTCATTCCATGTATAATAGGAGTGAGTTGGGCCATACCTTAACTGAAGTAACCTCATCAAAAGTCCAACTTACAATGGGCTCACATGCCCAAATGGAATGGATTAAGTTTAAGAACATGTTTTTCTGGGGAACATTCAGCTCCAAACCACCACATCTCCTAACTTGAGGAGTTTAATTTCTGGCATACTCCAATATGATTAAGAATGTGGATTCTGTTTCTCTAAAGAAAATACATGAATGGCCAATGAGCACCTAAAAAGATGCTCAACATGATTAGTCATTAAGGAAATGCAGATCAAAACCACAATGTAATAACATTTCACAACAACTAGAATGACTATTGTTAAACAAATGGAAAATAACAAGTGTTGGTAAAGATGCACAGAAGTTGGAACCCTCATGCATCGCTGGTGGGGATGTAAAATGAAGCTGCCACTGTGGAAACAGTTTGGCAGTTCCTCAAAAGTTAAATATAGAATTACCATATGATCTGGCAATTCTACTCCTAAGTATGTATACTCCAAATAATTGAAAAGAGGGACTCAAACACATTGTACACCAATGTTCATAACAGCATTATTCACCATAGCTAAAAGGTGGACACAACCCAAGGGCCCATCAGCCTGAGAATGGATAAACCAAAATGTAGTATATCCATACAATGGAATCTTATTTGCCTACAAAAAAAAAAAAAAAAAAAATCAGGTTCTGATACATACTATAACACGCATAGATGAATCTTGGAAACTGTGCTAAGTGAAATAAGCCAGACACAAAAGATCACATATTGTATGATCCCAGTTATGTGAAAATATCTGGAATAACCACATTCATAGAGACAGAAAGTGGATTAGAGGTTACCAGGGGCTGGGGAGGGGGAATGGGGAGTTAATAGTTAATGCTTAATAGGTGCAGAGTTTCTATTTGGGGTGATGAAAAAGTTTTGATAGTTGTTGGTGATGGTTGCACAACATTTTGAATGTTCAATATTCCATTGAATTGTTTGCTTAAAAATGATTAAAATGGCACATTTTATATAATATACATATATATTACTACAATAAAATAAAATAAAAACCACACAAAACAACAAAGTGTTGGCCTTGGAGTCAAAATGCCTGGGTTCAGTCCTGACTTTGCTTGTCGGGACTGTGGGAAAAATGCCTATCCCCTTTGAGCCTCATTTCCCTATTAATAAACATGGTAATGACAGGACTACTATCTCATAGAGTTGTCATGAAAGTGTAATGAGGCCAGCAGATGTGGCTCAAACAGTTGGGTGCCCGCCTCCCTCATGGGAGAGCCCAGGTTTGGTTCCTGGTGCCTCCTAAAGAAGATGAGCTGATGCTACAAGCTGATGAATGAGCAGACACAACTAGTAAGGAGCAGATGTGGCTCAAGCAGTTGGGCACCTGCCTCCCACATGGGAGGTATCAGGTTCAGTTCCTGGTGCCTCCTAAAGAAAATGAGCAGAGACAATGAGCAGACCGATGAGGGAGCCATCTCAAGGGGTAAAAAATGTGAAATGAGAATATGTGTATAAATTGCTTGGCACTGCGCCTAAGCAGGAGTGCTCAACTGATTTTATTATTTTCATTATTGTTGCTATAAATGGCACTAACAAAGGAAATATCCTCCCAAAAGGGCCTTCTCAAGTCAGGGAGAAACTTTGTTCCAGCTGGGATTCAGGTCAACATTTGCAAACCTTCTGGTCTTTCAAGGACGAATAATATGGCTAATAATTAGTCTAATCATGCATATTCTGTGATGCCATTTCCAGTTTTTGCACACAGCCAAGCGCTGTTGCTAGTTGTGGGTCAGCTGACAAAATGAGAGCATCAGGTGCTTGCCCGCTAAGGAGGTCAGGTCCAGGAATCTTAAGTCCACCTTGCCTGACAACAGACAACAACCTGATCAGGAGGGGTGGTCCAAAGGGGGTATATTCCTTGTTGTGGGTGGGAGGATTGAATTAAGAACAGGTGGAAACTAGAGACAGTTGGTGTGGTTTGTGTATGGTGAACACTCTTGTGCTTTTTGAGGAACATGTCTGTGTTTTTACCCAAAGGACCAGGAATGCCCTTTTATTTTTAATTTATTTAAAGGTGCCAGGTAACTCCTCTTATCTTTTCTGCAATTTACAGAAATACAGGCTGTTTTGTCTACACAGCCTAAATTCCTGCTAGGATTATAGTTTTACTGTCACACAAAAGTCCCATCTAAGTTGAACTTGCTCTTTGGAGGCAAGCTGCTCTTTGGTGGTTGGTCTCAGAAGTATCTGGGCAAGTTTTGGCTGGAAGCCTCTATATTTCTGTTCTCTATCTTGACCAAAATAAGCGTGGCAAAGTGAGTACAAATATTTCTGTGGCCGCTGGGATATAAATTCGTGCTTTTCAGCATGCTTCTGGACCTTTGAATTACTTTGAAATTATATAGACATATTCATACCAGTATTTAAGAAATGATCAAGAAAGCCAGAGACTGGTGTTTGTCTCTAACATCCATGAAATCTGCAAAATATTGGTGCGGCGTCCCGCCGCCCCCACCGCCTTAGTTGAGCCCAGGGCTCCGGGCAGCGTCCAGCTTGGGCGCCGGCGGGGTGGCCATTGGAGCGCAGAGTTCCGGAGTTGGGCAGCTGGCCGCCAGCCTCGGACTGTCGCCTCGGCGTGACCTGAGCAGCTGCTACAAAAGCACGCCTGCCAGGGGTCACCGCGTTACTTCTGCTTAGTTTGGCCCAATTTCCAGCAATAAAAGTTCCATCAGAGCGAGGGGCGAGGTGGCTGTGACATCTGCGTCTCCGGAGGGCATGGGGGCGGGTCCGGCTCATGCTCCCACAGCAGGCACGGAGCGGGGAAGGGGACTTGGCTCTGCTCCCCCGGCAGGCTCGGAGAGGGGAGGGGGACTTGGCTCTGCCCACCCCCGGCAGGCACTGAGTGGCCCTGAGCGGCGCTGGCTCCCGTCTGGCCCGGGTCTCCAGCCACGGCATTGCACTTTCATTGCGCAAGCCTCGCGCTCAAGATACGATCCTTGAGCGTAGGTTGCATCCCGGGCTGGCAGACCCATCTGCTAGCATTGATTTTTTTTGTCATCTTGACCTCGGGGGAGGGGGAAAAGCCCACACAGGTTGTCCAAGACCTCCTCCCCTCCCCGGCTCTGGGGGTGATGGACTGGCAAAAGGGACAGCAGGAAATAGGGATCTGGCAGCAGGCTCCACCCCAGAAACTCACTCAGCAGGCTCTGCGGTTAGCTGCGTTGCCCCGCAGCCAGCCTGGCTCTAGGGAAACGCCTAAAAACTTTCTTTGGCTCAGGCTCCGTGTTTGTTGTTGTTTTAGGAGACCTTTCCCCCACTCCCCTGATCCTGGTTTGGATGTTACTTTATCCTGGAGCCTGGATCTCAGTACACTGCATTGGGTCGCTTGTCTGTCTGTCACCTCCAGCATTCTTTAAGGTCTGTGAGGACCCAGCCTTGGGTCGGTGTTGCAGCATGCCAGCACACAGCAGGCGCCCAGCACAAATATGTTATTGAAATTAGCTTGATGGACTCTTACTTTACCTTCAAGACCCTGCCTGGGCACATCTTTCCCAGATCCTTTTCGAGTCTTCCCATTTGGAATAAACCTTCCTTCTCTGTGTTCCCATACATTCACTGAGTTGAATTGGGTCTTGAACTAGTAGAATTTCATGAAGAGTAACGAGGGAGAAGGAATCAGGCTGTCACAACCATTGTCACTTTGCCCTATTTCAGTGGCTCTCAGACTGAAGAAGACATCAGAAACCCCCAAAGTTTCTGATTCAGGAAGTCTGGGGTGAAGGCAAGAATTTGCATTTCTGACACGTCCCCGAAGGATGCTAATGCACCTTGGGGTAGCCCTTTGAGGACCACTGCCCTGTATGAATCAAACATCCTTGCTTTGTTAGAGCTGAGAGGGGCCCCAGAGCTGCATTTCCCAACCCATGTCCCATGGAACCCTGATTTTATGGTCCATGAGAAAGGGTTCTGTGGTCAAATAGCTTTGATTTCTGTGGCATGCCAAACACCTCTCTCTTGGAGATTCATAATATTGTTTGATAAAATAAACCCTGCTGTGAAGAACCAGGCTGAATTTAAGTCAGCACTTCCCAAACCTGTTTGAAAATGGAACACTTCTGTTGCCATCATGCCTTCCACCACGAGAGTAAGGTTCCATTAGGCACCCAGTTTGAGAAGCCACTCTGGAGCTTTATCTGTTTCCCCTATGACATTTGCAGTGACTGAGAGATGGGGCCAAGCCTTCCTTCTTCTTGTTTTCCCTGCAGAGCCAGGCAGAACCGAATCACAGATTTTCTGAATTTGTGTTCCCATGAGCTGTACCAGCCTTCGCTCATCTGGTGGGTTTTCCAGACTTTGCTCAGTCCCTTCCATGATGTTTGTCTCCTTTTCTTTGAGATCTTCTGGCATCTAGAGGTTGAATGATCATGTCAAGCAAGTTTGGGGGATGCTTGGTGGATTTTCTTCACCTGCTAGAAGTTGGGCTTCTTGAGATCAGAAACCATTTGCTTCTCAGCCTGGAGCCCACTGCCTTACATACAGTAGGTGCTAACCTGATGATCAACTCTCAGGGGTTGACCTCAGCTGTGTCTATCTTCCCTTCCCTTCCTTTTGAATAGTTGGGAGCTGGCCTTGAAAAACAAAGAAACAGTGAGCGTGCTCAAGGGAACAAGGCACATCTTTAGGAAATTTACAGTCAACTTTCATTATTTGCAGTAGTTATAGTATGTAAAGTCATTGTAACAGTGACTTTATAGAAATAGCAAATATGAACCATTGCTCCTTGGGGAAATGCAGGAGTAAGTCCCTGTGAGCTTCTGGTAACAACATTTTTGTCAAGGATCAATACCTAACCTTATTTTATGTGGTTCTGTCTAAGGGCACCTTATTTAATATATATTAACATTGAACTTGCGGCCAACAACAGGGCTATTACTCATGCATGAAGGAAACTTATCTAACGCACGTATTTTCGCCTTAAGCACATCTTGGCCTTCTTACGCTTGGGAACATTGGAGAGCACTTCAACCCTACAATCGGAGGCCATTTAAAACAGGAGAACTACCAACAAAAAAGCACAAAATGAGAAAAACGTGGCATTAACTAGCCCACGGAAAGGACGCTTGCTTGCAGTCTGAGAGCTGTAACTAGAAAGCAGAGAAGCATTCTGCTCATCTCAGCTGGGAACATGTGCTTTGGGTGACTCAAATTTTTGGTGGCTCCGTGTTTGTTCGTGAATGTCCCTGAAAGTGCCAGAAGCATTGATTTGGGGGTTACAAATAAATTTTAGCGAGTAGTTGAAAATGCAAATGCAGAATCTTTGAATAATGAGGGTTGCATTAGTCAGGGTTCTCTAGGGGAACAGAATCAACAGGAGATATTGGTCAATAATATGAGATTTTTTTTTTTTTTTTAAGATTTTATTTATTTATTTATTTACACCCCCCCTTGCTGCTTGTGCCCGCTGTGCGTTTTTCTGTGTCTGTTTGTCTCCCCTTGTTGGGCCATCTTGCTGCATCAGCTCACCGCCTCTCGCGGGCTTGGCTTGCCTTCACCAGGAGACCCCGGGAATCGAACCCGGGGCCTCCCATATGACAAACAGGAGCCCCATTGATTGTGCCACAGCCGCTTCCCAATAATATGAGATTTTATAAGAGTCTTTCATGTGACCATGGGGATGCACAAGTCCAGGTTCTGCAGGCAGGTTGCAAACCAGGGGCTTCGATGAAAGTCCTATGAAGGCCCTTGATGAGTTTCCGGGAGATGTTGGCTGTCCAAAGAGGAGCTGGGAAATTCTCTCTGAATGCTGAAATTGCTTCCCCTTTTAAGGCATTCAAGTAATTGGATAAAGCATCACTCATTGCTGACAGCAATCTTCCTGGTTGATGTAGATGTAATCAGCCATCTATGCAATGAACTCAGTGGTGACTAAAGCCCATAAATGTCCTTGTATTACAATTATCCCAGTGCTTGCTTGACCAAACAACTGGGAACAATTACCTGGCCGAGTTGACACATTAGCCTAACCATCACAAGGATCAACTGTATTTAGATACTTGCAGCATCTACCAGAAGAGTCTTCTGAGAACCTGGC
>JAQZBX010048753.1:0-20112 GCA_029593785.1 Cabassous unicinctus
AAATAAATAAATTAAATAAATCTAAAAAAAAAAAAAAATCTGATCTCCACTTATTATCTGTGTGACACTATTCCCATGTTTTAATTTTTCTAAATCCTTGTTTCCCCATTTGTAATGAGGACAATAATGGTACCTACCTGCCAGTATGGCTGTAAGAGAGTAGTGATAATGTAGGTAAAGGACATGGCACATGATAGGGGATTTTAAAATGAAATTTATTTATTTTTAGGAAGGCCAAAGGTAGGGAAAACCCAGATGACCAATGCTCAGAAAAAGTTTCCTGGTCTTGTCAGTGTGTACTGTTCCTCTCTAGCTTCACCCTTGATGTTTCCTGTGCACGATGTGTCCCTGACGTGTCCCAGAGGTCTTACCAATTCCTTCCGGCATCCTCTTGGCATTCTCCTTTCTTTCCCCTGCCCCCAGTCCAATCAGTTGCCAAATCCTGTCCATTCAAACTCTACAACGGTCTTTCACAAGGCCATTCTCCCCTATTGGTCTTCTGCCCCCTCTGCCCCACATCCCCTACCTCCCATCTCACCACCTCTCCCCTATAGCACATTCTGGAGCTTACAGGAGCTTTCAGAAGCACCCCTCTAAGCTCTGAAAACTTCCATGGTTTCCCATTGCCTAACAAATAAATGCCAAACCTCTAATAGGACCTTCAGGACACCTGTGAATCCTTTTCACCTTCCCTTTCTATAGCAGGTGCTATTAGAACTCCACCCACATCCCCTTGGCCCACCTTGAAGGTCACCTACAGATTCAGTGGGAATTCTTGTATACACTGTGGCTTCCAAACTCTTCTCCTCTGTCCACAGGATTTCTCTGGCAGCAGGAGCTTACTCAGCTGTAGGGCCAGAACTGAATAGCAAGAGTTAATGCCCCCAGGAGCAATCCTCAACCAGGGTGGGGTAGGAGTTGGTGGACAATTACCCCAGTTTCCTAGGCCCTCTGTGGAACAATACTAAAGCGGCTGCACAGGCTCTGAGAGCGTTCCCAGGGAAATTCAACCCCAGTTACCCAAGAAGTAACCTGCCTGTCTTTTATTGACTTTCCTCTCTCCCCTACTCATTCACTGTGCTTCCTGGGAACATTCTTTCAAATAAAGTACTTGCCCCTAAATCCTTGATTCAGCATCTGCTTTCAGGGGTCCCAAATTAGAACACTTTCAAAACTCAGTCCCCACCCCACCCTTTCATGTACCCTTAACTATAGTCAACTTAAACTATATGCCCCATGCTTTTACCCTTTGTTCTTTCTGTGCCTTCCCCTAGAAGCCTTCCTGCTTTCATGTCTGTCATCCCCTATCTACTTCCCAAGAACCAGCTCCAATCCTTTTTTTTTTTCCCAGATCCTTTTTGTTGTTGTTGTTCCCATGGTAAGCACTTAACCTTTTGAACCCATAGAGCAATTTATCACTTCCTTTTGTATAAGCTTTGTCCTCTAGATTTCTTGATCTAGTCAAGTCTATTGATTCCCACATGTCTTTGTTCAGGGGCTCACTCCCATGGCCACAACTTCGACCTTATCATCACCCAGAACTGCTGCAGCTCTGGAATCTTAACCGTCAGTGTCCTCTGAGTGACCACAGCCACCTCTCCCTCAATTTCTTGCTCCAAGAACACCTGTTCTAAGAGGTTATCAAGGTCTCTAATCTCCTCCCTGCTCCTCAGGGCCCCCTAGCCAATCCTATTCTATCATCCCTATAGGTCTTTCTCCCAAACTCACTAGTCCTGTGGCCCTTTCCATCCCTCCCGTTGTGCAAAACTCAACTCTCAGGTAGTTCATCCATCAGTTTCCTTTGCTGCTTCTCCACTCATGGCTTCTAAGGGAGTGAGAATCATGCACTAGGAGTTACCAGGATTGGAATTCAGGCTCCACCACTTGCTATGTGACCTTGGTATGTTACATAAGTCTTTGATCCACAGGCTTCTAAATAATACATGCGGCTTGGGTGGTGGATTCAATTTTTAAATCCTAGAGACACAGTAAACCCTCAACAATTGGTTATGTTAGTATTGCTTTTATAACTACCATATCTATTTCACTGGGTTAATGGGGGGGGAGGGGGAATTACATGAAAATGCATGTTATGCTCCTAGAACCATTTCTGGCCCAGAGTGGGCATTCCATAAATGTTAACTACTATTATTATTACTATTACAAAGAGCGTCAGTGGAGAAGTGGAGGTGGAAGACAGATTACAAAAGATGAAGAAACAAAGGGGAGATGAAGTAATGATGAGAAACTTGACTAAGGAGTGTGGATGGAGAAAGGGACTAGAAGTAAAAGAGGGATGTTAATTCCTGTTTTAAAATATACTAGACCCTTGAGTCTCTTGTGAAAAAGAAGATGGTAAAGAGGGTGGAAGACCTTGAAGATATATGAAAGAGAGGGAGGAACAATGGAGCTAGGAACTGGCCCCAGAGCAGTCACCCTCAATAAATCAGGGCTGAATGGCAGATTCAGTAAACCTCAGAATGGGCGAGGCACAAACTAACAGCAGACCATGGAACAAGTCGGAACAGAGATATCTTTGGAGGAGAGAAGCACGGGCCAAGGAGCCACCAAAGACAGGGGAAAAATTAGCCAACCTCTGGTGGAAGAGCTTGAGATTTAAAAGGGCTGAGTGAGTCAGAGAGCATCCCCTTTAGGGCAGCTTACAAAGCACTTTCACCAGTTTCTCATCTTAAACTCCAACTACTGCTCAAGGGTAGGTAGAAATTATGATACCCCCTTAGAAGAAACTGAGACCCAGAAAGGCCTTGGGGTTACTAAGGGACACACAGGTAGTTGCAGTGTTCCTCCAAGTCCCCAGCTGAAGAGGCAGGGAGTCCAGGGAGAGTCTAGGGGATCCTCAGTCTGGCAGCAGGAAGAAAGAGTCAGCAAGGCTGTCGGCTCAGGAATGAGCAATTTTTTAGTTCTCCATGGGCATTTGATGCTGTTACTCACGTTCCCTTTTTCACTCTGGGTTTCTATGAGATGGGTCTTCCCTGGTTTTCCTCTGACCTCTTGGATCTTTCTCAAGACCCTTTCTACAGTGCCTCTCCCTCCTCCAACCCTTTACAGGGGCTGCAGTCAAGGCTCCTCCCTGACCCTCCTCTCTCCTGTTAAACTCTTCCAGAGTGGGCTCCAGCAGCCTCAGACTCCAATGCACACCCTATTCTATAACCTCCAATCCTAATCTTCTGTCAGTCCTCTCTTCTGAGCCCCACATTCACATAACCAGCTGCCTGCTGCACTGTCCATCTGTATGTCCCATGGTACTTCAAATTTATTAGTTCCAAATCTGGCCTCACCTTATTTCCCCCAAAATTGGCTCTTCCCCCTATGTTCCCTACTTGGTGGCTGGCACCATCAGCCACAAACTCATCCCTGCCTCACCTCCAAAATCCTATCAATCACCAACTGCTGCCCCTTGTGCCTCCTAAATATCTTGTGATCCTGTCCCCTCCTCTTCATCCCCAGACATTGTTGGGCATGTCCTGTCTGGATACCAGGGCTCTCTGCTTGCTGGCCTCTCCAGTCCATTCTGCAAACTGCCATACTAAGATCTTCCTAAATCACAAAGACGATCCTCTCGTTCCCCTTTTGAAAGATCTTTCATGGCTTTCCCACCTCTGCTGGGTAAAGCACAAACTACCATTCAAGGCCCTTTACGATCTGACCCCTGCCACACTGTCCAGCTTCATCAACCCCCCATATATCCCACCCTCCAACCACATCTACGACTTGCCATTTCCTAAATGCTCCCCACTTTTTTCCAGGTTGTTCCTACTACTTGGAATGTCCTTCTTCACACCAACTGTCTGCTCAAAGCCAGCTCAGGTATCTGCTCTGGCAAGAAGCTCTCCTGACCCTCCTTCTTATGGAGTTAACCCCTCCACACACAAGTGCTTCTCCCCACTCTTCTTGTCACACTTCTCACACTATATATAGTGATTGTCTACCCACCAGAAGGGTCAGAGACCTGTCTGGGTTCCCAACGGAGAATCCAGGAGCTGACATGTACTCTGGACTGCATTAATTGTAACATTTGCGGTTTATTTAATCATTGCTCAGTTATTTTTTCCACACTTCTTCATGACACATAGTCGACTCAAAACATCTTTATACAAATGAAGTTTTTTTCCCCTTTGCATTATTTAGTAGGAAAATATTTCCCAAACTGGTTTTACTTGGTCAAAATTTATACTTAAGCATGTGACTTTTAATAGACAATGCCAAATAGCTTTCCAGAAGATTGTATTGATTCACCTCCCCTATGTGTATGATGGTTCCCTGCAACACTGCCAGCACTGAATTTTACTATTTTTATTCATATTTGTTACTTTAATAGACATGCAGAGGTGACTGTTGGCAGCATGAACTGACAGTCTCTTCCTTTGAGTAGCCCTTTCTCTATTCCTAGAGAGTAATTGTGGTAGAGTGTGACATGACAGAGGGTGGCAGAGGGACTGTGGGAGCCCAGGGTGGGTTGAGGGGCCTAATCCAGACTGTGGAATTCAAGGAAAACTTCCTAAAGGAGATGATGCCTAAATCAGACCCAAAGTGTTGATGTCTTCAGTTGTCTCATGTCTTCTGTAACATGCTTGCTTGCGCCTGCTTTTCTGATCTAATCCCTACTTTCTCCTAGCCACTCTTTGCCCACCTCCTGCTGGATGAAGTCTTGGGGAAGTAAACCACAACATTTCAAGGGAATAGATATGTTCCTCATCTCACACACTAGAAAATGGAGGCTCACAGGGGTCATGCAGCAAGTGAGGGACAGGACCAGAACTTGAGCCCAGCTCTAAGAGATTGTCTCTGGAGGGAACTTCCTGAGACCTACTATGTGTCAGGCCCCATGGAAGGCACTCTTCACATATTACCTCATTCACAGCAACCCTTTGAGGTAAGAAATACCAGCCCTAAGCTAGGGTTGAGGAAAGAAAGAACCAAAGAGGCTAAATGACTTCCCTAAGGTCACACAGTGGGGCAAATCCAGAGGAACTATTAGGATGTCCAGGCACATAGACTCTCACCCTTGTGGAGTGCCTCTCCACCCCACCTCCCTGCCACACTCATTTCGGAGGGAGAACACGGGTTCAAGGGAAAACGGCCACCAACACCAAAAAGAGAAGATCCTGAAGATATTTTTGAACAAATAATTTTTACTTAAAAATTTTGTTTTTATTATTATACATTTTACTGAAGAAAGTTTGGAAAGAACTAGAACATCTAAAGAAGAAAATGAAAAACACAGGCCCTCTTACTTCACTGCTAAATTTTGCAGAAATTCTCCCCCACCCCTTTTTTTTTCATTGGACGTTGTGGGCTTATAGAACAAGCATGCATAAAATACAGGATTCCCCTTCACCATCTTGCGTTGATGTAGTACATTTGTTACGTTTCATGAAAGCACATTTTTATACTTGTACGATTAACTATAGTCCATGGTTTAACTTAAGGGTTCATTGTTTGTGTTGTGCAGTTGCATGGATTTTTTTAAAAATTTTTATTCAAGTAACATATATACAACCTAACATTTCCCTTTTTAACTGCATTCAAATATAAAATTCAGTGTTGTTAATTACATTCACAATATTGTGTTCCCATCACCACCATCTCTTACCAAAACTTTTCCATCTTCTGAAATAGAAAGTCTGTACATTTTTCCATGCAGTTATTAGTATCTCCCTTGCAACTCTGCTGTGGTGCTTAAATGAGAGACTGGGTAAAGTTCTTAGCACAAGGTCCAGCACCCAGCACTCAGTCCAGCACTATAAATGGTAGATATTTTGCAGATTTATGTAAACATTGAATAAAATTGGAGTCATGCTGTTTTACAACTTATCAGCATATTCATTTACTAGCATAACTTGAGTGCTTTCCCATATCTTTAATATTCTTCAAGAGTGTGCTATTTCTGCACAGCTTTCCATCTACAAATGTGGAATAATCTACCCAATTCCCTGTCATTGAATGTTTAGAGAATTTCCAATTTTTCCCAATTATTAAATAAGGCCGGGATAAATAATCTTTGATTTTAGGATACATCTCAGAAATAAAATTGTTAAATAAAAAAGTATGACTCTTCTAAAAGCTTGTATACACACTATCAAAGGTCCTACAGAAGGCACTTACTTTCCCACACCTTACCAACATCTGGTGTTTTCATTATTTTTATTGTGACCAGTTCTATAGATAGGAAGAACTGGAATGTCCTTTTCATTTGCACTTTGGAATTTCTAACATTTTTATATGGTCAATGTATTTCTTCTGTGAATTATGATAATTATCCTTTGCCCGTGGTGTCAGCCAGTCAGTTCCTCTTATTGTTATGGGTTTAGCAGGACTTGAAAGAGACTCTGCAGATGGGAGCCTTTGGGCAGCTTCCTCCCCGCCCATCCGACCCTACCCCTCCCACATTCCCATCCTTAAGAGCTTTCCTTTGCTCCTCCGGGAAACCTTTGTCATTAAACTGGCCCCTGCTTGTCAGGGCCCTGGGAAAGCCATCTCTCAAGGCCCTCTCCACCTTTTGCTGCTTTCCCTACGGGAGCCTCACATTCTTGCAGCTCCCACCTCCCTTCTCTCCACACCCTGCACACCCTCCCCTCGAAATTCCTCAAGGAGGCCCCAAACCCCCGGGGGACTCAGAGTGACCCAACCCTAGAGCAGGAATCCAAGCCCCTCCCTGCTTTGGCCTGAAAGAGGGAGGGGAACAGTTGTCCCCAGAGAAGACTGGGAAGAAAAGAGGTTGCAGTGTGGGATGGTGGAAAAGACATGGGCTTTGATGTCTTTCTTTAACTGACTTCAATTCCCAGCCCAGCCACTCAGGCTGCGTCACCTCACTCCCCTTGCAGGGTTGCAATGATGGTAAATGCAAAGCACCTGGCACACGTATATAAAGCACCTGGTTCAGAAAGTCAGGTGCACAGATCACCATAAAGGCCTGACGATTGGACAGGGCTCCTGCAGGAGAGCTGGGCCTTGTGGGAGCGGTCAGGTTTGTGTTTGTGACTGGAGAGTGTGTATCGGGCAGAAGACACATCTTGAGCAAAGGCTGCAAGGCCAGAGGTCGTGGGTGTGCAGTGTGGCAGAGTATGGGCATGTAAAGGAAGGGTCCCGGGGTACACAAGGAAAAGCTAGGGTCGAGGCCTGAGACTGAAAGGGACGCTCAGACGTCAGCTGGCGCAGTGGACCGGGCTCCTCGCTGGACTCGGGAGATCTCCATCTTAATTTCTGCCTGTCTCCAACGCTGAAGACATTCACATGGTGGTCCAGCCCGTGCCAGGCAGCGTGCTGGGAGAACTCGAGTGTCCCTGCCCTGGACGCCCATCTTGAGGGGAGACGAGCCTTGACAAGAGTGATCAGGACAAAGAGGGTCCCCGAGGAGTCCCGGTTTTAGCTGGGAGTCACAGGAGGCTTCCTGAAGCTGCCTTGGAGCTGGGCTTTAGGGTGTGAGCTTGTCAGGCGATGGCAGAAAGGGGAAGAGGGGACGGCAGACACTGCGTGCAGAGGGTCGCCTGAACCCAGCCTAGAAAATGCAGCCTGGTTTTTTCGAAGGTCAGCGCTCAGGAAAAAGCAGCGGGCGAGGGGCGCAGGGGCATGGACTCCAAAAACGAACGCAGGGCGGGGCCCACCAGAGCCGGGTTTCACAAAGATCTCTCTGGAGGCGGTGGCAGCCCCAGGCGGGGTGGGGGTGGGGGGTGGAGAGGAGGGCAGAGGGGGGAAGGGCTCCCGGGCCGGCGGCACGTAGCCCTCGTAGGCGCTGCTCGCTGAGGCAGGTAACAAAGCCGCCTGTGTCCGCCCGGGCGGCGGGGCGGGGCCGTCCCCCCACCTGCCGCGCGCCTGGGTCTGGGGGCCTAGAGACACCGAGGAGGGAGGTGGACAGGCGGAACCTGCAGCGGCCCGAGGCTCTCCTTTCGGCGGCCCCTCCAGCTGCTCCACGGCCCGAGGAAGGCGGTGGAGTCCCTATTTCATAGACAGGCTGCCCGAGGCCCAGAGAAAGAAAGGAGCTGGGCTGGGGGCACGCTTGGAGGAGCTTCGTGGCGGGGGCGGGAGGGGTTAAGTGCACAGTCCTATGTTGTGGGGGTTGCAGAAGGGCACCCACTCTTGCCCTGACCGCATGCCCACCCGCAGTGTGGCGAAAGGAACTCGATGTCCAGGAACAGGCGTGCACGTACAGCAGTCTGTGCTCCGCAATCCTAATCTAGGAGGAACGGAGACGAGTCAGCCTGAAAGGCGCCTCTGTGGCTCTTTACATAAGACTAAAACGCCTTGTTGTCCATACCAAAGGACGGAGAAGGGATGGTGCTGACCGAGGCTACATAGAGGCCAGAGCTTTCTCAGGCCTTTCCTGGGGCCACCATCGCAGGTAGCCGTGCTCACAGGTCTTCACTGGAGTTCAGTCTCCAAACACAGGTGCATGAGCATGCACCCAAGGGTATTCTGACAGACCCGTGTCTGCACCTGACCTCACAAACATGCATGTGTCAGTTCATGCCCCCCACAAACCAACTAAGAGATCCAGACTGTCAGGGAGAATGAACCCTCTCTGCTTCCTTAGGGCTCCCCGCCTTTGTCCTGGGTGCAGGGCAATCCAGGGGCAGATGGGGGAGGAGAGTTGGGTCAGGCTCTTTGGAGATCAAAGGCACTTGTAGACAGCCCTTCCCCACGGCCCAGCCCATTGCAGAGGGACTTCCCATCCCCCATCTAAGTGGTCAAAAGTGAGCTCAGAGGGCCACCCAAGATAGGTTGCAGGCCACTGGGCACAGAGAACAAGGGGATGGAACCCTACTAGCTGAGGGGGTTTGGGGGAGAAGAGCACGGCTGCCTCAGTTTCAGAATGGGTACATCGCTGGCATCTGGGCCCTTTTGAGGCAGGTTAGTATAGAGAAAGGGGGAAGACTGAGTCATAGCTGGGCCCAGACAACATGGTGAGATCCTGACCAAAACCCCCTGAAGAAAAGCTGCTTCTAAGAACAAAACCAGAAAGACTCCGCCCAGACCATGGGCTCAAGAGGAAGCCCGGGGTAACTCCAAACAGGCTTCCTCATTGGTCACCTGAGAGCTAACAGGTGGGGATCTTAAGGCAACCAGTCAGAACAGATACAGCTGGAGCCTCTCCCCAACATTAGGAAAGGGGAGGAGGAAAGGTCTTAAAAAGACCTAACCCGGGGCCCCAAGCATATGGCTCACCCTGTAGCACGCATGCACCCTTATCTGGGGTGTGTACTTTTTTCTTTTCTATCATTTCTCAATCAGCTGTACTCCCTTGCCTACCCTATGGCGTGTTCTTAAATTCCTTAATGCAGCATAGCCAGGAACCTAGAACCCAGAGCCCCGAGCGCTCCATTATCACTTTCAATTCTGTCCTTCTGGACTGCTTTGGAGCTGATGAGCAGACCTGGAGGAAAGGGCCCTTGTGCTCACACTTCTGCCTCTGCCCTTGTAAACCGGGCCTAGAGCCCCTGTTCCTAGAAGGGAGCAGCAGAGAGAAGCTCAGAGGCCCCAAATAGCCTGATGCAGTCTCCTCTAGTGTAATTAGAGAGGAGTGAGACCAGGCCACTGAGCAGCGGTCACATACACAGATGCAGACACAGATCCTTACAGTCCTGGGTGTTCAGAGAGGGAGGGAAGGGGATCCCCCCACACAGACACAAGGCTGGGCTCTCAGGTGGCACTCAGTACCATCTGGTGACTAAGTGAAAGAACAAATGAGTGAATGAACAAACGGGTGAATGGATGTCTGAGACCATGAATTCACCTGAAGTACAAAGCTCTCAGGCATACCCAGGCCGGTTCCTCTCTGGATTGTCGCTCCTCTGTGTGACTGCTCTGAGTGTCCCCTCCCCCAGCAGGCAGCAAGCTCCCCCTGGGGCCGGAGGCCCCCTGACTCAACCCCCAGCCTAAGGCCATATTCCCGAGGTGGCCAAGCTCTGCTCTCTGGAAACCCTGAGTGGGTTGATGTGTCCATCTCCCCAGCAGACCAAGAACTTTTCACAGGCGGCGACTGGCTCAGGTTCCTCCCCAGGTCCCCTATCCCAGTGTCCACTACCATAAAGGCCAATGGGTCAAAAGACAAAGACCTGGAATACAGGCAGGCCTGGCCACTTCCTGGCTGTGTGGCCTTGGGCAGTCATTTCTCTCTCTGAGCCTTAGTTTCCTTATTTGTAAAATGGAGATAAGAATGCCTTCTCTGCTTTACAGGTCGTGGGGTCACACGCAGCACTAGCCTTTCCACCAAGTGCCTCCCCCAGCTCCCTCCTTAGCCTACATACTCTTACCCACCCCTCCTTTTATCACTGAAGGTCTCTCCCTGCATTAGCAGTTCCCCAAGGCCAGGGACTGGGTCTCCTTCATCTCACTGTGGCCACCATTGACCAGCATTGCCCCTTATGTCAGTGGAAGCATATGTTCATTAAATGGTAAGTGGTAAGCAAAAGCATTTTGTAACCAGAAAGGATTGTGCAAATAGGAGGGTTTTTGTCATTATGACAGTAATCTAAATCACAGACGTTCAGGACTTGAACATATCTTACAGATTAATCAAATCCCCCATTTGACAGATGAGGAAACTGAGGCCCAGATGTGGAGCACACTGCCAGAGATCACTCATGGAGGTTGTCCTGCTTGGACTTGACCTGACCTCCTAATTCCCCCATGAGGAGGACCTCCCCCGTGCCCATTCTCCTCAGACCCTCCGACTTCTCCTCTGCTCCTCGGCATGGTTAGAGCCAGGGTGAATATCAGAGAGCCATGTATGCATCTGGGGTTCTTGAGAGCCGAAGACGGGAAGCTATGAGCTCTGTGCATACACTTCTGTGGAAGGCGGAGTCACTGACACCAGAGTGTGTGGGTAGAGCCTGAACCTTAGCTGTGGATTTCCTGGTGTAGCCCCGGGTAATGGAATGAGCACAGACTTTGGAGCCACACCAACCTGGCTCTGGCTCATTAGCCAGGAGATCTTGGGCAAACTCCTTAATCTATGTGTCTCATCTCAGTGCCCTCATCTGTAATACAGGGATACTGGTTCTTACCTGACAATAAGGTTGAGATGATTCCATGAGAATGTAGGTGAATCCAGAAGAGGAGGGCCATAATTGTTCTCTCTCTCAGCCTATCTCCAGTTTTCCCTCTCTCCCCAGGATAGAATAAGGAAGGAGACCCCGTCTGCTGCCCCTTCCCCCACAGCCCAGAAGCCATAGGGCTAGTGGGGTCTGAAAATGGTTCCCAAAAAGATGGTCACATCAAATCCCCGGAACCTGTGAATGTTCCCTTATATGGCAAAAGATGTGATTAAGTTAAGGATCTTGAGGGGGGAGCTTATCATGGATTTTCTGGGTGACATTATCCTAACGGCCATCACAAGTATCCTTACAAGAAAAAGGCAGAGGGACAGAGAGAGGAGAATATGCGTAGAGAAGGTGATGTGAAGACAGAGGCAGCCATTGGAGAGCTGTGACCACAAGCCAAGGAACACCTGTAGCCAATAGAAGCAGGAAGAGGCAAGGAATGCACTCTCCCCTAGAGTTTCTGGAGGGAGTACAGCCTGGCCAATACCTTGCTTTCAGACTTCTGGCCTCCGGAACTATAAAAGAATAAATTTCAGTTGTTTTAAGCCACGCTGTTTTGTGGTAATTTGTTATAATAGCCACAGGAAAGGAATACAGATCAGTTGGTTCTGACTCCATCTCGTCCAGTCCCCTGCCTCTGTACCTCTCATCTCTTAGCCCTATCTGGACCTCAGCCCTCAGGTATGCCTGCGTCACCTGCTCCTTGGCCCTGCCTGCCTCCATTGCATGCACTACCAGTTTGTTTGTGGATCCCAATGGGCGTGGGGGAGGGGGGCATGCCTACTGAGGTCGAGTACTGGTTGGTGGGAGAAAAACATTAACCTGGGAAAATCAGAAGGCCTACATTTAAATCTTGCCTCTGCAGTAACTCACTATGTGATCTTGGGCACGTTGCTTAACCTCTCTAGGCCACAGTTTTCTCACCTGTCAAATGCCAAGATTGGAGTGCATGATTTATCTGAGTTCTTTGAGTTCTTGCATATTGTGTGTCTCAGTTTATAAGAAATTCCAGGAAAGTCAAAACTATAGTGACAGAAAGCAGATCAGTAGTTGCCAGGAGCTGTTGGGAGGGGGAAGCACAAAAAATCTTTTGAGTGACAGAAATATTTTTTATCTCAATTGTGCTGGGCGTTACACAACTCTATACACTTGTCAAAACTCATCAAACTTTACACTTAAAGCTGGTGGCTTTTATTGTATATAATTTTTTTTAGGAGGTACCTGGGATTGAACCCAGGACCTCATACATGGGAAGCAGGCACTCAACCACTGAGTTACACCGGCTCCCTTGTATGTAAATTATACCTGAATAAGCCTTGAAAAAAAAAGAAAAAAAAAAAACACCACAGGCTTTTAACTCCTCAGGCTATCTCCACGATTGGCATTGTGGTCAGTAGTGGAGGGCAGACCTTGTAACACTAAGGTAGAAAAAATGGGAAAGTCAGTCAGGAAGGGGAAAGTGTTCTTAGCACTTTAAATTAGCTCTTGACTAGAAAAAGGTCAGTGTCCTAGCTTATGACTAAGAGTTAAAGATTAGATTTAGGATTATGTTCACAGAAAATGTGAGTCAAATTGCTCCTAAAATTTTGTGTCTAACACATAGTAAGTGGTCAGTATATACTGGTAAAATAAACGAATGAATGAAAACTGGTTTAAACAAAGGAATCAATTTGTTGATTTCAGGTGGCTCAAGCAGTATCCCCAAGAATGGGAATGGAGCGTCTCCATCTCTCTGCTCTGACCTCTGCAGTGTTATTCTCAGGCCTCCCAACACCATTCTGCTAAAAGCCTCCTGGCCCCTCCCTGTACCAGTCCGTAAGTAAAAGAGAGTCTACCTGGTAGCACCCATGGAAAAGAGGCCACTTCTTTTAGTGAAGAATGCCAAAAAGTCTCCTTGCTTTTCACTGCTCTAATTTGGTTTGCAGCCAGCTCTGTGCTAATGGTTGTAGACAGAGGGTGGAATGGATATGTGGACTGGCTAAAACCAACCAGAACTGAGTCCTGTTGCTGGAGAGTAAACTGGTTTCCTATAGGCAAACAGAGAATGAGATCCTGGTGGCCAAAAATGACAAATACCATTACAAAGAATTTCAGAGTCTGGATTAGAGTGCCAGGAATTATCCAGCTTAGACTTTATTTATTTATTGAAGTACTGGGGCCTGCGATGGAACCTGGGACCTTGTATATGGGAAGCCAGCGCTTAACCACTGAGCTATACTGGCTCCCCAGCTTAGACTTTAGATGAACAGTAAAAATGATGAGCTGTGTTTTTTAGATCAGGATCAAGTGGAAAAATATAACACTTTGGGAACCCTACATCCCACTCCTGAGGAGGGGGTTCTAAAAACAAACAAACAAATAAATAAACACCTACCTAAAACCCGTTCTTCATGGTGTTCTTTATGAAGAAGTATATAAGACTACATGGAAAGATATAAGGTTGGGGGGGGAGTATTAAATTATAACGATAAAACTGCTGTCTTCATATGGATGGGGGAAAAAAACATGGAAAAACAAAACTGTTGGAACATTGTTGATTGAAGGGGATTTTGTTTCCACCAATATTACAATGTTTGTATAATCATAAAAACAAATCAGAACAGAGTTTGGCTTAGGTTAGGGTAAGGGCTGGGATTCAGTTAGATGACATATCCTTGGAGAAATTACTTAATCTCCCTGAGTTTCAGATTTCTCATGTGTAAAGCAGAGATAATTAAATGAAAAATTCCACATATAGGATAGTACCCTGTGCACAGTAATCACTCAATGTGTACTGGCTGCTATGAGCAGGAGATGGGGTGAGGAGTGCTGTGTAAATATCAAGGCTGATTATGACTAGGCAGAACTGGCATCAGATTTTTTTAAACAACTTTATGAGTATAACTGACACGCAGTAATGGCACAATTAATAAAGTCTACAATTTGATAAGCTGTAGTATATGTGTATGCTCTTGAAACCATCATCACTAACAAGATAATGAACATATCCATCACCTCTGAAAAGTTCCCTTACTCTCCTTTGTAATCCCTCCCCATCCTCCTGTTCCGGGTAGCCACTGATCTGCTTTATGTCACTGCAGATTAGTTTGCATCTCCTAGGATTTCAGATAAATGGATTTATATATTATGTGTTCTTTCTTTTTTGGTCTTGCTTCTTTCATTCATCTTAATTGTTTTGAGATTCATCCATATTGCTGTGTGCATCAATAGTTTATATCTTTTTTGTTTGTTTGTTTTCCAAACACTACCCCTTTTCCCATTGCCCCTATGCCAGGTATCTTCTAATCTATTTTCTGTCTCTGCAAATTTGCTATTTCTAGTCATCTCTTATAAGTAATCTCATGCAATTTTCCCTTATGTGTCTTGCTTATTTCACTGAGCATGTTTTCACGCTTTTAGGTTCACTCATGTTGCAGCATGTCTCAAAAAGTCATTCTTTCTTTTGGCCTAATAATATTCCAAATGTACCACATCTTGTTTATCCATTCTTTTGTTGATGGACACTTTTGGTTGGTTGTTTCCACCTTTTGGCTATTATGAATAATGCTGTTATAAATATTGGGGTACACATATTTGTTTGAGACCCTGTTTTCACTTTCTTTAGGTATATACCTAGATGTGGAATTGCTGGGTCATATGCTAATTCTATATTTAACTCTTTGAGGAACCCCCATATTGCTTTCCACAGTGGCTGCACCATTTTACATTCCTACCAACAATGCACTAGAGTTCCAGTTTCTCTGCATCCTTTCCAACACTTGCTTTTTTCTATTTGTTTGTTTTTAAATAATAGTCATCCTGTGGGTGTAAAGTGGTATTTCACTGTGGTTTTGATGTGTATATCCCTAATAGCTAATGACATTGAGCATCTTTTCATATGCTTATTGACTATTTGTCTATCTTCTTTAGAGAAATGTCTATTCAAGTCCTTTGCCCATTTTTTAATTGGATTGTTTGTCTATTTGTTGTTGAGTTGTAGGAGTTCTTTGTAAATTCTGGATATTAAGCCCTAATCCAATATATGGTTTTCAATTATATTTTCCCATTCTGTAGGTTGCCTTTTCACTTTCTTGATAATTTCTACCAATGCACAAAAGTTTTTAATTTTGATTTATTTATTTTTTCTTTTGTTGTTCATGCTTTTGGTGTCATATATAAGAATTCACTACTAGATCCTAGGTCAGGAAGATTTGCCCCTATGTAATCTTTTTAGTTTTTTAGGCGATACCAGAGATTGAACCTGGGACCTTGTACATAGGAAGCAGGCACTCAACCACTGAGCTATACCTCTCTATGTAATCTAAAAGTTTTATAGTTTTAGCTCTCATATTTAGGTCCTTGATCCATTGTATGTTGATTTTTTTATATGATGTGAGGTAGGGGTCTAACTTTACTCTTCTGCATGTGGATATTCAGTTTTCCTAACACCATTTGTGTTGGGAAACACTATTCTTTCCCCATTGTATTTACTTAGCATGGATTTTGACCCATGTCAAAAATCAATTGGCCATAGATGTATAGGTCTATTTCTGGACTTTCAATTCTGTTCCAAGCTTATTCCTTTTTATTGCTAAGTAGTATCCCATTGAATTTGTTTGTCTATTCACTTGTTGATGAACATTTGGATTGTTACAAATAAAGTTTCTATGAACATTCACTTACAAGTCTATGGATGGACTTATGCTTTCACATGTCTTGGGTAAATATCTGTGAGTAGGATTGCTGGATTGTAAAAGAAGTGTATATTCACCTTTATAAGAAACTGCTTGATGGTAAAAGTGGCCATTGGCATATGAGGAGGGGTGGGGCTGGGAAGCAGAGTCAGGGGTCTCCTACAATCTATCCCTACTAGGGGCCTCACCTTCTCAATTTCTCTGCTCAAATATTGGAGGTCTGGAGTTGGTATCTAAACGGGGCCTATCTCTTAGAGACCCCCACCCCCAAGGTTCCCTAACCTGGGTGGGTATCAAAATATCCTGGGGAGCTTTAGGCAACGTAGATTCCTGGGCCCCACCTCAGACCTGCCAGCTCAAATATCACTAGGTGGAACTATGAAATCAGTACTTTTTAAAAAGTGCCTCAGGTGATTCTGCCACATAGACAGATATGGGAACTCCCCGCCTACTGGAGCAAGTTTAAACTTCCAGGCAAGGTATTCCAAGCCCTTTGCTGTCTGGACAGTCTCATGCCTTGCCCCTTGCCCCCAAACACCCAGCCTCATGAAACAATTCCATGCTCCCCAGACACGCTCGGACTTCCGCAACATGAGTCTTTGCACAAGCTGATCTCTCTACCTTCTTCCTCCTCTGCCCCAGGAACTTCTACGGGTCCTTCAAGGCCCAGCAAAAACCACATTCCCTGGAAACCTTCCACACCCTTTTTCCATTTAATAAATGATATCTGCACCGATCATCAGCATTATTATTATACCTCACTCTCAGGATGCAGCCTTTCTCCAATTGTGACTGAGCTCACCGTGACTATCAGGCATTGGACCACCCTGATCCCAGCTCCCATGTCTTATCTAGTTTACTGCATCTTGGTCTTCCCAACTGCCATTGCTCTAAAATTTTTGCATGGCATCTACCTGAGTTATCACAGGTACAGAAGAAAGTTTGTTAAGGGTCTCCTCATCTCAAACATCTCTACAGGCAGCTGATGTAGTCCATCAAGGGAACAGACTGCCTGGTGAGAAAGTGAGGTCCCTATTTGTCCTGGTTTGAGTCTTTTGTGAACCCCAGAAATTTCAGAAAATTATGTTCTTAAGCTAAGTCATTCATTTGCATGTAAACCTATTTATGTGGGACCTTTTGGTTAGATTCAGTTAAGGGATCTTTTGGTTAGTTCACTACTGATTAACTCTCTTTAGTTAAGGGCCTTTGATTAGATTGCAGACCCAGGGTGGGTCATAATACATTTACTGGAGTCCTATGTAAACTGAGGACCGAAAGCAAAGAAAAACACAGAGAAATAGAACTGCATGCTTTTACACTGCCATGTTAGAGAAGACTCCAGGATCGCCTACAGCCACAGAAAGACTGAGAAACCTTGAAAGGCTGAGAGAGAGGCCAGAGGCTGGAATTAGTGGAGCAGCCCAAGAAGCTGAAGCAAGGAGGCCGGGAAGAGAGTGCCTGATGTGTGCCTGATGGCCCACAGCTGAGAGCTGGGGGAGAAAGCCTAGAGGAGAAGGCCCAGACCCACTGCCATTTTGCCTTGCCATGTGGCAGGAGCACAGGATCTGCCAGCAGCCGACCTTTGGTGAGACAGCATCTCTGAAGATGCCTTTATTTGGACATTTTCACAGCCTTGGAACTGTGATTGTGGTTTTTTACCCTAATAAATTACCAATATAAAAGCCAGCCCATTTCTGGTATTTTTGCATTGCCAGCCTTTAGCAAACTAAAACACTGTCCTTGCAAGTATTTAAGTAGAGGCTATATAACCAGTTGCCAGTGATGTTGTAGGGGAGATGTCTACATTAAATAAGGTGTGGACTCAATGATCCCTTATCACCACTTCCAACTCTAAGTTTTGGAATTTGGGGACTGTAAAATTCTCCATGATTCTTAGAACTTGTGATCGTTAGGCTAAATTATTCCAATGTTCTTGTTTCAGAGATAATTTGATTTAAGCTTCAGAGAGTCTCAGGTTTTATAAGTAGTACTAAATGTGATTAAATATACAAAAATTGTTACCTAAACATATGGCCCAGAATTCCTCTTAGGGAGAAAAAAACTACCTTTGTTGGGGAAAATTCTTTGATAAAGACTTTGAATAGAGACATCACCAAAAGCCTGCAATAATTAAAGTCTGGGCTCCTGAGGAAAGCCAAGTGTTACTCTGTGTAATAGAAGGATGGAGGAAGAGACAAATGAGGAGAGAGGAGAGAGATGTAGGGGGCAGTGCATGAACCATCAGATAGCAGTAGGCTGTCCTCCAAAAGATGTGACCCTTCTCTGGAAGATTCCAAAACCTTCTGCACAGCCTACTACTCTCAGGAATGCTTGGAGAGAATGATTTCCTTTTTTAGATGAAATCCAAATAAGAGTCTGACTTTCATCACATTGTGGTCAGCATGGTTCAGGACAAAGCCAGCATGCTGGGGAGCCACAGCCCAGGAGGCAGAAATGATGGGGGATGGGTATGACCCACTGGGATTTAGCAGGCTTCTCTGGGAGAAAGTGGGGCTTCCCCATTTGGTGGTACAGGTGATAGGACATTTATGGGAAGATATTCACATCAAAGTCTATGGGAATGGCCTTCCCTAGAGGCACGTAGTGGACAACCTGAGCAATTGAATGTGATAGCCCTCTGTCTGAGGCATTAGAGGATATTTCCCCTCTATCTAAAGAGATAAAGAGACTACAAACCCCCAGCTAGTATTCGGGACCTATGTTTTATTTAGTTTCTATGTTTAAGGTTCTAAGATCCTAAGGTTCTATGGTTCTATATTTTCTGACTAAAAGAATCTAAGAAAGTAAGGTTTTATAATTCTGAGGTGACAACCACCACCACAGCCAATGCTATTGTTCTTACCATGTGCCAGGCACTTAACTTGTATTATCTCCATAAATCCTTGCACCCTATGAGAAACATACTATTCTCTTGGTTTTGCAAATGTAGAAACTAAGGCACACAGAGTTAAGTCATCAGTCTAATATTATAGTAGTAGCAGGACTGAAGCCAGGTAATCTGACTGTGGAGCCTCTTTCCCTCTACCCTGTACTGATGACATTCCTATAACCATCTTCCCTCCCTACTAAGTAAGACCTCACTACCCCTTTGCCTGTGACCTGCCCTTTTTCAAGCTCGGGCCCCAGAGGGCTGAAAACTGACCTGAGATCTTGTGTCTTGTGTGAGATGTGTTGTGTTGGGCCATGCTGAGTTGTGTTGTGCTGAATTGAGTCGTGTTGTAATAGGCTGTGCTGTGTTGAACATGTTTTCTGTCTTCATTGTACTGTGAACTCTTCTAGCACAAGGACTGAATCTGATTCAACCTTGCAAATTCAGTGTCCTGTCTAGGGACTGACATACTGTGGATACTTCAATAAATGTTTATTGTAAGGGGACTGATTGGTCAAATGGGGCTCCATGCATCATAGATCATCATCTTGAGATTGCATTTCCGATGGGGGCTGGTGAGGTGGACACACTCCTTACAGCACCTGAGTAGATGGAGCCAAGTCAGAGTCCAGTCCTGGAGCCAGGAGCAGGACAAACCCAATGGAGACTCTGGATCTGGAGATCAGGAGTCAAGATGGAAAGCCTGAGGAGGGACCTCAACAGACGGGGAGCCAGGCACAGGCAAGAAAACAACTATAGGTATTTACCCAGGAGTCTACTATACTGTACATCTTTACAGGTAGCCATTGAAGGGAGGTGGTCAGGAGCCATCTGACACCCTGCCTGGCTCATGGGAGCTCTTCCACAAGACTGGACCTTGCCCTGATTCCCAGGTTTAGGCTTGGGTCCTCCTGCGGACCTTTGAAGCCCCCAGACACAGACCCAGCTGTGTTTGCTGACCTTGAGCCTGCTCAAGTCAAAAGGCCCAAAGTCTCTGCCTGCCTCAGCCTGCCTTTGGTCCCAAGCCCTGAAAATGTCCAGCTGTCCTCAGTGGGGACAGTTCTGCAGCCAGACTGCCCCACTCCTGCCACAGCGCTTACAATGAGAGATGCTCACACCTGCTGAGCCACCATCCCTGCCCTAGTTTAGACCTTGGCTTCTCCCACCTGGACTATGCCCCAGCCTCTTCATTGGCCATTCTGCCTGGCCTCTGCTTCTCCAGCTTATTTCCCCAGACCAGCTTCCACATGATAGTTCTAAAGTGCAAATATGACCATGTCCCTTCCCTGGTTAAAATCCACCAATAGGGGAAGCGGCTGTGGCTCAATTGGTTGGGCTCCCGTTTACCATATGGAAGGCCCCAGGTTCAATTCCCAGGGCCTCCTGGTGAAGGCAAGTCGGCCTGCATGGCAGTGAGCTTGCACAGCAAGATGACGCAACAAAAGGGAGACAAACAGACACAGAAAAATGCAAAGCAAATGGATTCAGC
>JAQZBX010048754.1:0-20113 GCA_029593785.1 Cabassous unicinctus
CCCAACATCCTCCCCCTCTTCCCCCTTCCCCTATTAATAACATTGTATATGTGGATGGTACATTTGTTACAACTGACATACAAATATTGAAACATTGCTACCAACCATGGTAAATGATTTACATTATGATTTACATTTTGGACCATACACTTTTATAAATTTGGATGCAACTCAACATGGCCTGCATCCATCATAGCAAGATCACATAGAACACTTCTGTCTTCCCCCAAATGACCCCTGTTCCAGCTATTCCTTTCCTCCCTTCCCGTCCCCTCAGGACCTACAACGACCACCAGGTTTCACTCCGTGAAGGAAAAAAATTCATAGATACTTGCAACAACACTGAGGGCTTGACACACTGGTCTGTCCTCCCCTGTCAGACACTGCCCATGCTCTTGAGAGACTCCCACCCATCTATTTGAGAACATAGTGAGCCTCCCCAAGATGGGAGTCCAATACCTTGTTGCTCATTATGTGGGTCTCCACACACTGATATAAGACACTATGGCAAGAGGATCACTCACACACTCCCTAGAAGCCTGCCCCAGGTATGCCCTGTCCTGATATATATATATATATATATATTTTTTTTTTTTTGCCAAAAATGTGCTCATACAAAAATGAATGAAATAACACTTAAGAAACACACCCACATAAAACAAAGAAACCAGCATATGAAACCAACTAACAAACAAAAAAATGTTGAAAAACAACCAGTTGAGCAAGAGTCACAAATGCCAGCAACAATGAGAGCTAAACCAGATTTAGGCTTTAAATACTTACAATGCTAAAATAATTAAATAACTCTTAGGTAAATCTAAACATATATCAACTATATAGAATATTCTTAAAGTGTGAAATGTGTAAAGAATTAGAAGTGGTATTGAAAAATATAACAAGAACAAAAAATTACAGAAAAGTTTAGAAAAATTTGTAAAATAAAATATAATTTATTAAATTGAAAAATGTAATCACAATCATTAAATTGAAAATTAATGGGTAGTTTAAACAGTTTATTACGGGAATTTGAATGGAATATGCTATATACATATATATGGCTACATATATATAAAACAGAAAATTAATAAACTCAGTATATGTAAATATATGTGTATATATTTATTTGTTTCAGAATAAAAAATGTTCCCAAAAAAAGTAATAGGAATGAGTGGAATGAGAAGATATAACAAAATTTAATCTGAAATACAGAAAGAGAAGCCAGAAATAAGATAAAGAAAATATTGAGCCATTGATAATTTCCATTAGAAAGGGTAACATACACAAAACAACAAATATAAGAAGTATAATGTGCACCAAGTAAGATAAACAGGAAGAAATCCAAATCTAAGTAGTCTAGTGAAATGGCAAGTTTCCAATGTAAAAATCCAGACAGAGAAGCCCCATATTACCTACTAAAAATATTATATAGTTATACCAACAAATACATCTCAACTGGATTAATGAGATTTAGAAAACAGTGGATAAACACAACAAAGTTAAAGTATTGACAGAAAATCCCCATTTGGGGACAAGGAGGCCTTGGCTCCTTTGTCAAGATAGCAGCCCTCTCTCTTCATGCTCAGAGACCTGTGAGCAATGACCAAAGCAAGGTTTGGGCAGTTTGGTTCAATCCAACCTCTTGCTGCTTGGACTCAAACCTTTCACCAACAGGAGGAAGAGTGTGTGACTCTTATCCCTGCCCTTGCTGGTCACCTGGGAGAAAAATTTGCTTCTGGGTCATGGGGAGTCTTCTCATATCCTCTGCCTTTGTGTGTGGTGGCCAGTGTCTTTTCTCTTCAAAAAGCTTTGTCTCTGTCAGCATCCCTTTCTCATTGGGAAAACTGTCAAGAGCCTGTGAAGGGTCTGAGATTTTACCATACCCACAAGCTGCCACAGTTTCAGGACATGAGATTCCTGGGTCAGAGGCAAAGGAATTTAGTGCTCACAGAACATGCAACATGTCCTTCGTCACTTCTCTTTTCCCCACAGTTCTCCTTTCCCCACATATCCCACAGGGGCAGTAAGTACAAGGTAAGCCAGTTGAATGCTGCACATAAGTTGGATTTGTTTCACAGCCAAGGAAACCTGAGTTTAGCACATTCCAATTCTTTATAACTAGCTGCAAACAAGACTGTACAACCTTTGTCCCAGAGGAAGACATTATCTTTAAGTTACTGGGCAGCAAACAAACCAGCCCTCTCCTCCACAAGGAGAAAACATCTACCTTGCAAGGCTACTTGCTATACAAACGTAATTGAGTAGATGGTCCAGAAACTGTATGTAGAAATACAAGAAGCCCATTGAGAATTGTCTACCAGCATCACACAAAATAGGAGGGTAGCATTATTAGTATCAGAAAAACTAGATTTTCAGATGAAAATCATACAAGATGAAGAGAATTACTACATATGATATATATGTTAATTTGCCTGGAAAACCTAATGTACTAATCCTACTCTCATATGTATATAATAAATATTCTCCAGATATATAAAGCCATTTCTCTAGGAGTAAATGGCCAAATGTTACCAACACACTGTGAAATTTCAATATTTCTCTCTTAATAATTGATAGATGAACAGAAAAAAAAAATAGACTCGTTCCCTGCCTTCTGCAGAGTAAGATCGTGGGGCTCACTGAAGAGTGATGAAGGGGGAAAGTGAAGCCTGTAACAGCCTTGGTGGTTTGCCTGTTTGTGTCTGAGAACATGGAGTGTTAAGTGTGTATGTGGGGGTGTTCCTGGGATTTCTGTGCTGAGGAGGTAGCTGACAGGATTGTCAGATTGGTTCTATGAGCAATTAAGGAAATAGTTTAAGTAGATATCCTGAGAATAAGGAGAGCCAGGTTTCTCATTCTTTGAGAAAGTACTTCAAGCACAGAAAGGGGGAGGATGGAAAGAATCCTGAAGTATTGGACTGGAATTGGAGGTATCAGTTTGAACACATGTTGGTTTTGATACTTGTGGCTGTGGTTTTCAGTATAAATACAAGGATAGCTATGGGAATGGTTATCTATGTATTTGTGTGCATGTATATTGTAGAAGGCTAGTTATTTAATTACACTGTTTAATGAATTATTAACTTCTGAAAGGTTAACCAATTTGCTTCTGCTTTCTCTGGTTCACCCCACCCACATCATTTTCCTTTTTCATTCACTGCTCCTATATAAATTCATTCTTAGTGAGAGTATGTTTTCACCACTCCAGTTAAACTCCCTCCTCTTTACTATAGTCAATATTGCCAGGCTGTTCTCTTAGATACTCAGGTATTCCTCTGTGAGTCAACAGAGGGCACCTTAGCTCTCAGGACATATGGCTTCTCAGGCTGTTCCTGCAGGTTTACTCAAAAGTGGGAAAAAACTAAGCTTTATGGCTTTGCATCTTCTCCATTTTTCTCTTTCAGCATATCTCAAAGTATATCATTGCTAAAGTGCATAAAACTGTCTGGGGACCATTAACCGTTAAGCATATGTAATGACTATAAGAATTTGAAATAATTATAATAAGCAAACTCATAGAGTCGGAATCTAGACTATAGACTGCAAGGCTATGGGGTAAGGATACAGGATGGGGAGTTAGAGCTTAAAATGTGCAGATTCCTGTTTGGAGTTACAGAAATGTTTAGGTGATGGATGGTAGTGATGGCAGCATAGTATTGTGAAGGTCATCAAGAACACTGAAATATAGATCTGAATATGGCTGAAAGGGGAAGTGCTAGATTGTATATGGGAACAGAATAAGTTTTTAAATCCATTAAACAACACTCCACAAACAGTGAACCCTAAGTTAAACCATGGACTATACTTAAGAGTACTATGATAAAAGTGTGCTATCATCAATTGTAGCAAATGTTTCACACCAAAGCAAGATGTTAATAATAGAAGAGTATATGGGAATTCTGTGTTTTATGCATGATTGTTCTATAAACCCACAAGTTCTCTCATAAAGAAATAAAAATAGTACATATTTCTAAAGGGGTTTTGGTGTGTCTTCAGTAGGATAAGCAGGGAATTTCCTCATGCTTTATGTTTACTGCAACAGATAAAACAACAATGTAAGAATGCAAACCCCATAGACATTGAAATGTGTGCAAAAAATACCACACTTGGGTATTTTTATGTTTAATTGTTGAAGTCATCTATTACTTTAAGGTCTTCAGGGCCTTTTTTCCCTTTAGCTAAATTTAACCTTCTGTCCTGAATCTTTCATCTTGTATGTCATTTCAAAACACATCCTTTGTTGCTTACTCCTGTTCTATTTTTAAAATTCTCTCCCTTTTATACCTATAAAAACAATTTCTGCTCAAATGTCATCCTCATTTTCAGGAGTACTTGGCATTATAACCCTCATTTTCTAATCCTAACTACTCCTATACCTTTCTAGAAAATTTTGTGTGCTGTTATCTGTCAATGGCCATATTATATATTAAGGTAAATAATAAAAATGTAAATTAATGGTAAGTCAAATGGTTTCATGAATTTTATAAATATATATACATATCTGTATATATATTATTAAGCCACAAGTTTTTTAAGTTTTATTGTAATTGAAGCTATTATTTTTAATTGAAATAAACATTGGCCTGGAATAATGTAAACAAGAATTTTGGTTTCAATGACAAATATTGATAGAAAACAAATAAGAATGAAATGATTGTATAGTCAGGATGCTACCCTTTAAACTTAAATTTTCTTTCTGTTAACAGATTTTGAAATCTAACAAAAGTAGAAAACACACATAGAACAGTATTCACACAGCCCACAAAATAAGAGATATCTGACTACAGGTGATCTTATAACTCATTAAATAATTCAGTACTGTTAAAGATAGCGTGGATTTTAGCAGGCATACACTTATAATCTCAGCTGAATTAAGGGTAAACACAATCCCGTCATTCAAGGTGTACTTTGGATTAAATTTTTATTGCGGTTAAGGTAGAAGGTAATGCAGCAGTCCTACTGCATCTGTGAACATGCTCGGGTCCTCTTTAACACACACCACCCAAAAGCTAGTACTGTATTTAGGTCTAAGTCCATGGGTCAAGTTGGTTTTTCTTTGTCAAATTCTGATGTTGTGCTACAAGTTATTGCAAGCTCTGTGCCAAGTTAAAAGTTTATGTTGAATATTTAGCAATATGATCAATTAGGTAAGAAAAATTAAATATCTGTAATAATAACTCCTGCTTGGAAAGTGGGAGTTTTACTGGTCTAAAGGATATAGTATAGCTAAGAGAGTGTGCTTAATAAAGTAAAGGATAGATATACCTTTGTTATTTTATTTGTTCCCTGGCCTTTGTGCTTGGTAAGGTTATCTTTTTGCCAAAGCTGGAGCAATATTTTAGCTGGTTTAGGACAAGGATTGCCTGCTTATCAGCCTGGGCTGAAGGGGTCCTTACTGCACTTACTCATCTCACCTCAGCTTAAATTGAGCAATACCCGCTTTCAGGGTGCCACCTTGGATGCCTGAGGGAAACAGTTTGAAATATAGGCTGTAAGATATAAGGGAGAAGTAACTAGCACATCAGTGAGCCGTAGGGATGGCTCAAATTAAGGACTTTACTGTTCTCAGGACTCAGTAATGCCTGTCCTCACACCTCCAGTGTTTTCCCTGCAGAGGGTCTGCCCACTTCCCTCATTTCTAATTCTAAGAACAACTCTGACCTGCCTCATGTCACATGACTCTCTGCCTGTGGAGAAGTGGTGTGATATATGATAATTTTCAGTGAAATAAGACGTTTCTTAAAATAACGTTTCTGATGGGAAAAGGAGAAGTGCCCCAAAATAAGCAGTGTTCTTCCTTAATGCAGGGGTTCTTAACAAGGGGTCCGTGAGCTCAACTTGAAATTCAAAGCAACACTGTTCTTTTTCTTTTTTTATAGCTCTTTTTTTTTTACTTTATTTTGTACATTTAATAATTGAAAATATAAACAATTAAAAACTAAAAAGTAAACACAGGTGAATAAATATATGCATTTCTCAATTAAATGTACTGGATACATACACATTTTTTTTAATCAAACAATATGTTACACAATATATTTGGTTTATAGTAATGCATTCATACAGTATTTGTCCTTTTGTGTCTGGCTTGCTTAACTCGACATAATGTCCTCCAGGTCCATCCATGTTGTCATATGCTTTACGACTTCATTTTTTCTTACAGCTGCATAATATTCCATCGTGTGAGTGGACCACAGTTTGTTTATCCATTCGTCTGTTGATGGACACCTGGGTTGTTTCCAACTTTTAGCAATGGTGAATAGTGTAATGAACACTGGTGTGCAGATGTCTGTTGGTGTCACTGCTCTCAGTTCTTCTGGGTATATACCCAGTAGTGGTATTGCAGGGTCACGTGGCAAATCCATGTTCAACTTCTTTGGGAACTGCTAAACAGTCCTGCACAGTGGCTGTACCATTCTGCATTCCCACCAACAGTGAACAAGTGTTCCTATCTCTCCACATCCTCTCCAACACTTGTAGTTCTCTGTCTTTTTAATAGTGGCCATTCTGATAGGTGTGAAATGATATCTCATTGCAGTTTTGATTTCCATTTCCCTAATCATGAGTGATGTTGAACATTTCTTCATATGTGTGCAAAACAACATTATTCTTGTGGGGACTTGTTGGTGTGGGTGTGATATATTTATTAAATAATATACAGTACAGTGTGGACTTAGTAAGGAGTCCGTGGTTTTCACCTGACTGGCAGAGGGGTCTGTGGAACAAAAAAGGTTAAGAACCCCTGCCCTAATGGAAGGTAGCGTGTTAAACAGACAAAAACCCAATGTTATAGTGGCAGTAGTGTATTGTCTGTCAGAGGGTTTTGTCATAGGGTTTTGAAATGTTGTCCCTGCTCTGTTTAACTCCCTGCTTATGTGTGTATGCTAGAATTGTGATATGTCTGTGTGAAAAGCAAAACCCAATTGAATGAAAGATACAAGACTGGATAGAGTATCCTTTTCCTCCTTTGGATGTATCTACATGGGAAATACCAGACTGGTGTGCAGAGGAACTCAAATGGAGGCAGTGTACTTGGGAAAGGGCTTTCTATAGCTGAATATGAGGAAGACTATTTATGAGTGCTCAGTTCACATCTAAGATATTGGGTGTCTAAGATATGAAAGAGGTGTAGTATTTTGCTCAGTCCTAGAAAGATTAAAATAGACACCAAAAAAAAAAGTAATTTGAACCATTCTATATTTCCCAATTTGTTTACTTACCTGAATAAAACTTTTGTTGTTATAGTAAGAAATATAAATATTGCTATATTTCAACTACTGTTAATTATATACTTATTCTACATTAGAGCTATAAAATAGTGTTCCAACCCCTTTCAGTCATATATTTTTGATGAAGCTACATAAGTTCTCTAAGCTTTACTTGTAACATTTATTTAAAAATACCTATGTTACTTTGATGATCAAAAGAGTATATAACACAGTGCTTGACACATAGTGTATAATCAAAGTAAGCCATTTGAGCCACTATCAAATACATACTTTGTGAGTTGGCTGATTTGCTTTTTCTGGGTTGTCTGGATAAATAAAATATCATAGTCGGTAAATTAGTTTTCCTATTGTTTTGACTGTTTTCATTACTTTAGTGAATGCCCAAAAAAGCATTTCCAAGGAAATACAGACTAGACCTAGAAAGTTTGTTCACCTATTCATTGTCAGTAGACTTGTGTGTACATCAGGGTTTCTCAGTCTGGACACTATGATCATTCTTTGTTGTGGGGGATTGTCCTGTGTGTTGTAAGATGTTTAGAAGCATTTCTGACCTCTATACACTAAGTGCCAGTAGCAACCAAAATTGTCTCTGGTGGCAAAATCACCCCTGGTTGAGAAGCTCTGGTCTAAGCCATTTACAGCGGCCGTGGTGGTTTCATCTTGAATGCCACTGAAGCCCCTTGTCCCACTGTTCACTCACCCAGGTGGTTAGGGTCCTTCCTGTGTGCAGCACAGACTTCCTGTTGGAAGACTATATGTTTTTCCTTTGATCCTAATTCTAAACAGGTGGCTAGAAACTTAGTTTCAGTGGCCAGTGTCAGCTTTGATCATTGAAAAATCATCCTGTAGCCTTGTTTTTCACAATAAACCATAACCTAAATGTGCTTAAAGCATAGGGACTTAGAAAAATTAGGAATGTATTAATCATGTTTTTCTCTATGGTATTTGCACTTTTGGTAATTAAAGACTAATGAGCATGCCCTTTAAGTGATATTTTAGTTCACTTATACCTTTATAAATATTTCAGCTTTGTGATAATTAAGAAAATTGAACATTATTAATTAGGAATGCAATCAGTGAATGTAGATAAAAAATATTTAAAAGTAACATATTTAATTTGTCCTTATATTCTTCAAGTAAAATTCTTTATGCAGACTCCTTTTCTTTTTTTTTCCAAGATCAATTCACAAGTAAATAAAGCTAAGTGGTTTTCTGATTACAGGAAGATGATCCATGTGATTATCACATGCTATAAATATGATTGTTTCGCTCTTAAAAATGAAATCATTCTATAAAGAGAAATTGTTCCACTTATAATGTAATTCTTCTGAGTAACTATAATTTCTTCATACCATGCAAATATGAAAGATAACTTTGAAATATTTTTTTATTATAATGATGCCCAAGAATATAGCTAGAGGTAAAAAATAATAGAGGTAAAAAATGCAGAAATTTTGTGATTCCCTTTTTAATAAACTAATAGCTCATGCATTTTTTGTTCATTCCAGTATTATCAGGACTTTCATGCTTTTTAATTCAGTCACTGCTAAAAAAAAACACAAAACTATATATAAAACTTAAATGAGTATGGCATAAGCATCTTTGAAGAAAACTAATTTATTTTCAAAATTTTAATTCAATATTATCTATAATTAATATTGATTTTCTGCTTATATACTACTTATAATTACCCTTGGATTATTCTTAAATTATGTCATGAGTCAGAATTTCCATGTGAACAGATCCAGAGTTCTAAAATATTAAGGTAGAAGAAGTTACAACAAATTGTATTACATTTGAATAGACAAAGTTTCATATAACTTATTTGTCTTTCATTAAATCACTCATACTTGCTAAACTATATTCTACTCTCGGTTACATGTTGGACATTTTTAATCACATTTAAAATTCAATGTGATTTTACATGACAAAATCATTTTTTCAACTAATTAAACAAAGAACATTGAAAAATAATGACACTTTTTGAAAGAGTTTGTTCCTCAAAGAGGCCCATGACAAATATGTAATAACAGTTTAGTCATTTATTGCATTGCTAGTTACAACTTTTTCATGGCCATTAAAGAATTGTTTGACAAGGGAAAATATGTCATAGAGATGTAGGTAATCTAGTTATTCCACTGGTGCATTTAGTACCTCTTAGTATCAACTGTAGTTAAATTAAATTAGCCTATAGGAGCCAGAAAGTCTACCCTATTTAATTTAAAAATTATTTGTATTAAATTCTGGAGGTAGCCTGCAAAGAAATCACATTACCTCAGAATTAGCAATATATGTTTCTTTTACAGTAAGAATGATAGACATTATCTCTTAAAAGATGGAATAGATTTACATTTTTTATCATGTGAAGTCCCCAGTTATAAAATATTAAATTAAGAATGAGTTGAGATTCAGGCTGCAATTTCACATAGAGTAATGTTAACAGAAAACAAAAACAAAACAATATATTTGATTGTACAACATTAATTACATTTAGTTTTTATTAACATTTACTGAGAGCCTGGTACTTGACAGTTACTATACTGGTAGAAACTGTCTGTTTGCTTCTAAAAACTATGTAGATTAGGTGTTATTATCCAAATTACTCATGTGGAAAGATCGAAGCTAAGGATATTTAAGAAACTAGCCCCAAAGAAGTGGGAATCCTAAATTCTAATTCAGGTGTAATGCTCTTGGTTCAATACTATTTATCTTTCATTTTTCATAGCATGCATTATAGAATCACAAATGCACAATTGTCACACTATTAAGAGGTTCTAATCCTGTGGTCATACAAACATTGAAAGGAAGCATAATGTACTTGCTGTATTTAGGCACTTTTTAGGGAAAAAAATGAAACATTCTCTGGGACTTATAGAACCAGAATTAAGTGACAATACTGTTTTATCGCTGTGTATTTGGGCAAATGTAGAACTGTAACTATGACCTATGCAGGGCTCAGCTTAAAAACCGTTCGCATGATAGAATTAGAGAGGCACTAAGAAGATCACATACCAAAATATAACATATATGATATCTGTTAACATAGTATATGAAATATGAACATACTCTTGTAGATGTCATGTATATGTATATAAGCATTTTGTTTATTATTTTATACATAAGTATGTGCATGCACGTGTGTGTGTCTTTGGGCTATTGTGGTATCTTTGTGGGAAATCGGTGGCCTCTTTCTGTCCATATGATTCTGTATTCAGTGCATATCACAGAGCTGTCAAACTGGGATCAACAGTGACCGCTCAACAAAAACGGCCCTCAAAGCTACTGGGCGCCCTGCCTGCTCCATGGAGCAGTAGCATAACACAAGTTATTTGAAGATATATTATCTAGTAGAAACATTTTTAAATTATATGCATAAAAGCTCATCTTTCTAAATATTGCTTGCTGTTCTAGTGATATAATTACTATTTTTTTATGTCTTTACACAGTGCAAACTAGAATATCAGGCATGTGTCTTAGGAAAACAACTCTCAGTCAAATGTGAAGGACGTTGCCCGTGTCCTTCAGATAAATCCACAAGTACAAGCAGAAATGTTAAGAGAGGTAAGTGATGAAAATTTATATATATATTTTAGTGAATGGTAAAAGGAGAATTAAACCATGCTCCTGAAATATAGTTTTACCTTCTTTCCATTCTATTAAAATGTTCCACAATATATGTTAAGCCATTAAATACACAATGCAGTTCACTTTTATACAAATAACTAATGGTAATTATATTGTCAGTGAGGTTTTATTGTTTTAATTTTGGACTTTAATCTCAATTAGTATAGCAATTGAATGGTTTTCTCTAGATTTCCATCCACCTTAATGGCAATAGCTGGATGCTTCTTTTCTATGTGTTCACCATATATAAGAAATCTAAAGCATTGCATTCTATAACTCATTGTGTCTAAAACGTGTGATTTCGATCCATTTTTCTTTTGGAGCAAGGAACTGATCAGTGATAATGTAATAAAACCAAATTGACTTTTATCAGAGGTGAAACTGATCGAATTGTGACTATAGTCTTTTTAACTATAAATATCTACTCCACATATAATATATAGATGTATATGTATATATATAATATTTTGTAGAGAATAATTTCATAATTAAACTGTCTTTTGTTTAGATCTAGAAATTTTAAATCTTTATTTCTATTGGCTTGATGTCTATAAAAATAGTGAAATACATTTAACCTGATATTTATCATAGTATAAAATATGACTTCTCTTAAATTTTTAATTGTAATTTACATTGTATTATTCATATGTTTGAGATATTTTACCTGTCTAAAATTCTCCATGGCTGCTAGTTTCAGTTCTCTGTAGCACTAGATAAAGAAGGAATATAGGGAGGTAGATGTTTCTTTAAATCAAAGACTATTATATAGGGCACTGAGTATTGTATCATCAACATTTATCAGATATTTTATGACTATCCAATACAACAATGAAAAATATTTTTCTGTTCAGCACCCTTCTATCTTTCTTGATTGTGCATTTATATTCATATGAAGAATTGATTTTTGCCTTTTCTGAAAAATATCAATAATGTATACACAGATAAGAAATTTAAAAAATACTTCAGTTATTTTGAAGTATATTTTATATAAACTATGTATTTTCTTTACATGCCATACTTGATATTCCATCTTATAATTCCATAAGGAATATTTTATCACAGATATAACTTTTGAACTCCAGTTATGCCACTTATTTTGGTCTTTACATATTAGAGTACTATTCAAGATGCCATTTAAAATAATATGTAGCACCCTTGCCTTTAGTAAAGTGACTAGTCAGTTTTATTATTCAAAAGAGCATTAATTGATTTTCAATAAGTGGTATACTATTTCTCAGGCATCAGGCAGTATGCACAAAGACTCCCGCTGAGGCAGAAGACATTGCTAAGCTGACTTCCAGGAGTCTAATCCTCGATGCCACCACACCCCAATTAAGGTGCTCAACTTTGCCTTGAGTGTATTGATCACCTTACATATAATCAAGAGCGACTTCTGATTTTTTTTTAACGGGAATACTTTAGTATCTGTGCCTTTTCCATTGCCAATTTGCACAATTAACTGAAATTTGAATGGATTTTCTTCTAACAATCCCTCCAAGCATGAAATAAATCCTACTGTGGGGTTCAGTATCCATGTCTTCTTCTTATTGGGGGTTTGTATGAATAACATTTGAGAAGGTGTGGTCATAAGTGAGTACCTTTAAAACAATACAGCACTTCAACAAGATCGCCCCTCTTCAGCTTTTGAATGAGAAGCTATGTTTGATGTAGCCTCAGTTTATCATAACCTCCCCCAGACTGCAAGAGGAGCTCAATGTGCACTGACTGCGGAAGGTAACACAGCTGAGAAGACCCCTTGTGAATACACAATAAGTACGTTTTGTGCTGCTCAAATTCTCCGTGTAATGCTTATATCAATATGTCACGAAGGGAACTTCTCTTAAAATTGTATCATCGGGGATAAAGATCATTTGTGTTCAGTTGTGCATAGAAATAGAGGCAAGAAGAATTTAAACTAATCCCCCTCTGACAGATTGTCAGAGCAAAGCGAGGACAGGGTTTTGCTAGCTGCTATGGAAAAGTAGTACAAATCTACACAGTGGCAAAGGCTGTGAGACATGGGAAATGTAAAAGTGAGTTCAGCATCAATTCTAATCTTTCAGCTGTCATTTACATTAGATGTGTGCCTTCAGTACACTGCACAGTGCACAAAATTCTATTTACTATAACCTCTGTTCTCGAAAACACGAGGAAGAAACTATCAAAGCTGAAATATTTCTTAAATCTTTTTGACTTCCTACATTTGAGGCCAAATTTTTTTTTTTTTAAGATTTATTTATTTATTTATTTATCCCCCCCTTGCTGCTTGTGTTTTACTGTGTCCATTCGCTGTGTGTTTCTTCCTTGTCTGCTTATCTCCCCCTTGCTGTGAGGTCCTGCTGCATCAGCCCACCGCGCCGCGCGGGCCGGCCTGCTCTCACAAGGAGGCCCCGGGAAGCGAACCCGGGGCCTCCCACATGGTAAATGGGGGCTCTATCCATTGAGCCACACCCGCTTCCTCGAGGCCAAATTGATAACACAATATTCCTATGTTAAGAGCAGAATGAATTCTTTACATGTACATGAGATATATTAAAACTATTAAAAGAACGTTTCCTTTATAAGGTAGGAAAAAATGAAGTTCTCCACTGTTACCCTCATGTCTTCAGTAACAGATGAACAAAAATTGGTCCAAGTATATTTACTCAAGTATCCTACATAAAGGAGGACAGATAATTTGCGTTTTTAAAATTCTGGATTTTGACTTTAGATAAGTAGATAAGTAAGCACACTCCTGTTCAATCCGAAACTTAACTATACATTTTTCTGCTTTTCTGACAAAACCAAATTTACAAAGGCTAGTGCTTCTAAGTTCCATTACTAGACTCCTTTCTTGCCTTATTTTTAAAAATTTATATTACAATTTCAAATATGGAATTATCATTTGGAAGATGAATAAATTTCATTCAAAGAATATTGACATTTCAGCTGATATTTAAAGGTCTAGGGAGGTGTTTTCAGTGAATTTGTTATGTATGGGAGAGGTTATATTTAGATTTTTAAATATAAATATAAATTGATTTGGGGCATGTGAAGGTTAAGTATGATGGTGAACAAATGGAGAAGAAAGAGCAGTTAGGAGGCTAGTGATAATTGAGGCTTGAGATGATGATAAAGGCATTAGGGATAGGAAGCAGGTCATGGGTTCACAAAATATTTAGGGAGCTAAAAGATCAGTGCTTGGTGAGTTATAGTATTTAGCAAATGAGAAGTGGTGAAACATTAATAAGAGCTCCTGAGAAGATGATGGTGATAAAACCAAGATGGAAAAACTGTTAGAATGCCCAGCTTAGATAGTAAAATTCTTAAATCCATTATTGGACAAAGTGTTTTTGAGGTGTTCCGGGGCTTTGACCATCCAAGCGAAGACGCTTGTCTTATGTGTCTGAGGGAAGAGGCCTCACTTGTCAGTAATCACCATAGAGCTAACAGGCAGTAAATGAAACCATGAGAGTGAGTGAAATCCACTGGAGTGTAAAAGTGATAAGAGCAGGGCAGGAGCACTGGGAAAGACTAATATCCCCAGCTCAGAAGACATAGAAGACTCAATGAGAACTGCCAGGGCTAAAATTAGAAGCATTGGAGAATAGTGTCCCAAATGCCAACTGGACGACTTACTGATTTTTGCTGTTGCATACAGAAAGAAAGTTCAATATCAGGCCTGTGAAAGGTCACAGACATTGGCAACTAGGAGGTCACCAGTGGCCTTAGGAAGAACAGTTTCACTCAAGTGGGAGTTAAATGAAATAATGCAGACAAGTTACTTGCACATGTGATGGGCATTCAATAAATGTGTGTCCTTCATCACCACCCCTGCTCCGCCCCTATATCCAACATTCAGTTCCTTTTAGTCAGTTGATGGAGTTGAAAGAACACAATACACATGTAGAATGGTGATGGGGAGTGGTGGAAATAATATATATTTGACATCTACTGTGTGTAAAGTATTTTGCCTTTTTTATTTCATTTATTCCTCAAAACATGTAGACATTATTGGTATACAAGTTGGACACATGAGGAAAGCAAGGCTCAGAGTGGGGGGACATTTCCAAGTTAAAATAGTTATACAAGTAGGCCTTCTCGCTTTTCTACCCTCTCTCTCCAAATTTCTTTCTGAAACTTAAGAGACTTATTTCAACCAAGTTTGAAACTTTGGGAAAATCTCTTAACTTTGTTTGGTTTAAACTTTTAACAATTATTAAGCAAATGGGCTGAACTAATATTGTGGTGTATTCAATTGTGTACCCAAATTTGGACATGGTCTTCAACTTGGTTCTGATGGGTATGGACCCATTGTAAATAAGATCTCCAGATGTTACTTTGATTAGGGTATGGCTTAATTGAAACAGGTTGAGCTTTAATCCAGATTACTGGAGTTCTTTATAAACAGAGTGAAAGTCAGAGGGAGGGAGAAGCCACAGGGAACAGCCAGAGGTCAGGAAGGAGAATACATCACCATGTACATTACCATGTGATGGAAATTCCACAGAACCCCAAAGATTGCAGGCAAGCCAGAAGATACTGACCCCCAGGGGGAGCAAGCCCTCTAGCCTCTGAAACAGTGAGCCAAAAAATCTGTTATTAGGCCAACCCCTTGTATGGTATTTGTTTCAGCCTCTGAGCAATTAAAACAAGTATCATTTAGCCCTCCTCAGAATATGCTTAACATTCCTCTAGGTGCTTTACATGTGTTATTTCTTTAATCCTTACCACAAGCCTATGAAGTGTATGCTCCTTGTATCCTAGCTATAGATGAAGAATCTAAATCACAGAGAAGTTAAGTTTAAAGTCACCTAGTTAGTAAGTGTCTGCGCGAGGATTTAAAGCTTTCTGTGCTAGCCCTTAGCTACACAGCTACACTGTCACACTAGCTCTGTAGCTCGGTCGGGTCTCTCCTCCACTAAGGTCATATGTCATCTCTTTCCAAAACAATATATGGTTTTTTTTGCCTATATGTGTGAAATAACTTATATTATTTGTATTATGTTATAGTTACCAAGTAGAGAAATTTGAAGAATGACTTCAGATTTAAAAGCTGAATGAGTGCAAGCAAACAGGCATATATTTGGAACAATGTTGAATAAATTGGATTGTTGTAACTCTAAAAAGGAATTGGTTTCCTTCACCTACAATCTTGGCCAACTTCTGCTAGTGTATACTTTCTGAAGCCAAATTTTCACAAAATATTACATAATAAACATTCTGACATGCCAAAAAGTAAACACATTTAGTCTTCTCTCCTTAGATACGAACAAAGGTTAGTACTTTCCCGGGTAGCATTTTGAGCATTTCTAGGGTGATGCAGAAAGACAGTTTTAGTTGCACCAGCCAACATACTTCATGAATTTCTAACTAATCTGCTATGTGCATTTTCTTCTGAAGTTTATTCATGTCAATTTTCTGCTTATTGGCAAAATGATTGGTGTTTCCATGATTTTTACAGATTTAATAGGAGGCTAATGAATGTAAAATCACTAGTAATGAAGATGTTACCAGAAACAAGCATCTGTACAAGAATTTACTGTATAATTTTCTCTAAATTGTCTCTATATAATGAAAGTATGATTTTTCTCTGGATGAAAATGACCTGGATGATGAGGACTTTTACCTTATAATGTACCCTCAAATGGGGTGTGGAAACTTTTTATCTTCTACTTGCTGGTTTTTGTTGTTGTTGTTCAGGAGTTTTTCTCAGCTTTTTCTTCTGCTTTTCCTCACAAAATGTCTGGTGTTTGAAAGAATTTATTTGGCTTAAGTTTATATTACATTTGCCTAAAAACTCATTTATATCATTTGTTCTTATGTTAGGGTTTCTGACGAAGAATCATATTATTTTTTTAATGAAAATCTTTGCTGAAAATATGAGGATATTTCTATCACTGTAAAGGAAACATTGCAATTCAGTTAGCAGATTTCACCCAAATAGAAATAAATTACCAATGAATGTTTAGTAGTAGCAGAAATAAGAGCCAAAGAGAAATCTATTTTTTTCACCAAAACAAATAAGTTTAAAAGGTTTCCAGAAGGGTTAAAATTTCAGTTTCTATAAGAGGATTTTTTGGATACTTCAAAATAATTCATGTGCAGTACCTGGTAAATGTTAGCTAGTATAAATGGAGGAATAATAAGATCAATTGATCCCTGCCCTTCTCCTTCAAGTCCTGTTTTATTACTCAGAAGTCACTGCTTTTAACCCTTTGGCATTTAGTTCTTTTATTTTTCTTATGATAACTTTGATATAGGCATCCCCATATTAAGGATGTGCTAAATTTACACTACATCTACTGGCTGTCTATTTTTAAAGATAAGGATTTAGCTTATTTACATTACCTTAACTGTCACATCCCAACGCTGATAGTCATACTACTATGAAGTTATTCTTTTGGTAATTTTTGTAACTTTAAATAATAAATGTAAAAATATTTCTTTTCTATTAAGCTTTAAAAAAAGTTTCACTGGACTTCTTTCTTTTCACAACACCTCTCTCACTCATTCACCTCAACTATTTTCACTTATGATTTATATTTATTCCACTTAAACACGATTCTTTAACTAAAATTTGTCTGCAATTTGATTCTAAATCCTCCAAACCAACTAATACCTTAATGTTACTATAATTACAAATAATTTTTACTACAGGATAATGTATTGCGCTATGAAATCATGTCTGTGGCTACTATCTATCTGTATTCAGCATGCCACTAAAATGAGAATTCATGATCAAATTCATTCTGTTTTCAACACTCTGTTGCTTAAAATCATGCCAAATTTTAGTTAACTTTATATTTGAACCATGACTCTCTTCTTTGAAGTTTCCAAATAGTTTTTTCTCTTGTTAATGAAAGAATAAAATGTCATTATATTTTAAAAATCCTTTAGCCTCTGAACTACAAAAAAAATCCAGTCGTGTTTATGGTGCTATTTTGAGAGCTAATTCTCCATAGCCTTTTCATACATCTTGGTCTATCTTTTGAAGCAAACATCCTTCAAACCTAGATATAGTGTTTCCCTCCACTTTAGAGTACAGTTTTATTTACATTCCAGAATAGGAAAGTCTCCTGACTTCCTGAGGAGATTTGCCTACTTTCCAGAGTAATAAAGGTTATTTCTTCCTTCTGGGGCAAAGGTTGGCTAAGTTTGCTAGCAGTCCTCATAAAGACTGGGCTTTTCCTCAGCTCAGTGTTCGTTAAATATGATACAGATCCACTGTGTTCTCAACATTCCACTGCGCCAATTCCTCATTTCCCCCGTGGGACTTGGGGACATTGGGGACTGAGGTGACTTGAAGCTTATTAACTCTGCTTTGCCGTGAGTAATAAACTGTCCAAATCCTTTTGGACTTGTTTCACTACCGACTGAATTTATGGAGCAAACATTCCCAGCTCCCTGCTGTTTAAGGACCACCTGTCTGCCGCTTGGCCTGTTGTCTATTCTGGACCTTTCTGCCTTCCTATGCCAGTCTAGTCCCATTGTCTTCTAAGCCTGCAGCAATCTGTAAAGCTCCTAACCTGTATTCCTACTCCATATCCACTATTTTTTGGATTCAATGTCTCCCTCGTTCTTGTGTTTTCTTCTTTGGTTTTCTTGAATATATGCTTTCATACCTTCTTAAAAGGGATGTGGATGGAAAACTCATTGAGAATTTCAATATCAGAAAAGTCTTTATTTTCATCTTATTCTTTGTAAGTACTATATCTGGAAATAAATTACAGACAAAATATCATTTTTCCCTGAGAATTTGAAGGTATTGATCTTTTGTCTTAATATTTCTAGTGTTACTGAGAAAAAGAAAAATAGTGAAGCAAATATAGGATTAATGGATTGCCTATCTCACTGGGGAGATGACAAATAGTTAGCTAGAAAGTTGCAAGATGGTTCTTACAGAGTGTTATGCTTGAAACTGGAAATTATCTGTGGGATGTAGTTATTGTTAATGACAAGCTATATGGTGTGGCAAGAGGAAAAGGGTCTTAACATAGGGAGAAGGAGAAGATCATTGGAAGAGAGCAGTTCAAGGAGCTGAGAAACTAGGGGATTTAAAACAATATGTATTTGGTTATTGAAATAATGTAGATTTATGATGTGAGTAGTTTTCAGCAAGCAACAGCCAGCCAAGAAGTAAAAGCTTTAAGGAGTAAGGAAAAATGATCTGGGGAGGAATACATAGATGAGTGAAAAAACAGAGGGGTAGTTGGTGGTATAATCTCAATGGCATGAGTTTAAGAGTACGGTGTTTAAGAGAGACACCAGTCCTGGCTCAGAAACTAGAAATGAGAAAAAGGAAGCAACTGTCCCCTCATCCCTGCACCCCTAGGATGGGCAGGGGAATGAGTATGAGAGAGAAAGCAGCTACCACATGATACAGCTAACTAAAAGCCAGAATCTTCAGAGAAGAGATATGTCAGAGTAACAAGTGAAGGAATGCTCAGAATTGAAGAGAATTTGGTTATTCATGAGCCATGCGTTCTTGAGGATCCCAGTGGAAAGGGTTCAGGAGTTGGAGACGTTGGAAGACAAAAACTGATTTTGGATGGTCCTGAGTTCAATGCAGATGAGTTCTGCTTTGATTTTGATGACCTCGACATCCTGTGTTTCTTATTGCGACACAGGTTTTTGCAATATCTGAAGTGGCAACTCCTAATTGGTTCCTGAACTAATGAAACTAAAACATTGGAAGTATTTTTATTTGTCCAACTGCTATTTCTTGTCTAGTGAAGCAAAGTTTAGTAACATTCAACTATTAGACATATCTGTTGGTGAATGAAAGGTTTTATATAATTCATTTTAAAAAGCATATTGCAAATATTAATAATATAAGATTATGACTTCTACATGTCCTTATTCTAAGAATGTATGATTATAATAGTGTTTCAGGAAAGAGAGACATATTAAGGGGACACTGATAGAGCTAACTTGTGATACAAGAATATAAACATCTTTGTTTGTATCAGATTATAGCATAAGAGAAACTTAAATATATTGAATCATAATAACTTAAAGCAGCATTCACTCTGGTGCAGCATCTAGTGTCTCCAGATTCAGGAAAAACAAAGTAAGGCCTTTGAAAAATGCTGCATAAAATTCCTCAACTTAGAAATTTGTAATACATGCTCATATTATATAGATTATAAATAGTCTTGCATTAAACAAACTGTTTAACTTTATTTCTGCCATAAATTTCTATATACATTTACTTTGATGTCCCTTATTTACCTACTTCCAGAAAATGGTGATTTAGAGATCTCCATCCCAGCTCACTTAGC
>JAQZBX010048755.1:0-20106 GCA_029593785.1 Cabassous unicinctus
ACAGCAAAGGACAGTGTTGAAGCAGTTTTGATGTTGGAGTTCTGGTGAAGAAGGAGAGATGGCCCCGGGATAAAGACGAGCCATTCGCCTGAGAGTTCACAGTTGGCCTTGTGGAGAGAAGCAAAGTCTAGAGAACTTCATAATCTACAGCTGACCTTGTGGAGGTAACTAAGGAGCTAAGCCCAGAGAGAAACACAGCCCCAGGAAGAGAGGAACCCAAGAAGCCTGAACCCTGGCAAACGTCGGCAGTTGTCTTGCTCCAACATGTGGTACTTTGGTGAGGGAAGAAACTTACACTTTAAGGCCTGGTAACTGTGGACTTCTACCCCAAATAAATACCCTTTAGAAAAACCAAACAATTTCTGGTATTTTGCATCAGCATCCCTTTGGCTGACTAATACAATACCCTTTCTTCCCCTAGCTTGGGTGGGGATGCAGCTATAGTTGTGGGCCACAATCTATGCTGAGATGGTCCAAAATGACCACAGTTGCCCAAGTAAACTGATATAGCACTAGACCCCCTCCCTGCTGGGGGTCAGAATGGACCCACTGGAGTGCCCAACAATCTAATACATGTGGGCTGAATATGCCTACAGTTGCCCTGAGAGGCTGAAGGAGTACTGTCTCTTTGGCTCTTTTGGGGCTTGGAATGGAACCATCAACACCCAAAAGTTTAGTTCCCGTAGACTGAAAGTACCTGTTGTTGCCCAAAGAGGCTAAGGAAGCACCAGCCCCCTCCTATCCTATTGGGTGGTAGGTTGGTTCTATAGGCATCCAACAATTCAGTTCCTTTAGGTCGAGAATACCTGCCCCTGCCCAGAGATGCTGAGGAAATACCAGCCTCTCCTATCCTATTAAGGTGTGGCATTGGATCCACAGGCACCCAACAGTTCAGTCCCTGGAGGCCAAAAGTACCTGCTGCTGTTTGGGAGGCTGTGGAAACACCAGACTCCTCCTATCCTATTGAGGATGGCGGTGGACCCATAGGCATGTGTATTAGCCAGCCAAAGGCATGATGATGCAAAATACCAGAAATCTGTTGTTTTTTATAAAGGGTATTTATTTGGGATATAAGCTTACCATTACCAGGCCATAAAGCATAAGTTACTTCCCTCACCAAAGTCTATTGCCATGTGTTGGGGCAAGATGGCTGCTGATGTCTGCCAGGGTTCAGACTTCCTGGTTCCTCTTGTCCTGGGACTTGCTTTTCTCTGTGCTCAGCAACTCTGTTATCTTTACAAGGGCAACTGTTGACTATCAGGCAAACAGTTTGTTACTCTTCCTGGAGCCTTTTCTCTTTCCTCACGACCAAGTTCCTCTGTATGCTTACTTCCCAGAGCTCCAGCTTTAAAACTCCAACTCCCTTCTCTATTGTGTGGTTTCTCTGTGAGTCCCCACCCACAAAGACAACCCAAAGCCTTAATCATTATTTAATCAAGTAAAAGTAAAAGCTCTGAGTCTAATACACTCTAATATGCCCACAGGGAAAGACCAGTTTACAAATATAATCCAATATTTCATTTTGGAATTCATCAAGAATATCAAAGTATTACAGCATACAACAGTCCAGTCCATGTAGGCCAAAAGTGTCTGCCATTGCCTGGAAAGGCTGTGGAAACACCTGCTCCCTCCTTTCCTATTGGGGGGTGAGGGTGGATCCACAACTACCACCAGTCCAGGCTGTGTGGGCCAAAAGCACCTGCAGTTACCCAGAAAGGCTGGGCAAACACATTCCATCTCTTGTCTTATTGGGGATGGGGGTGGAGCCACAGGTGCTTAAAGGTTAGTTTGTGCAGGCCAAAAGTGCCTGCAGTTGCCCCAGAAGGATGAGGGAACACCAGCCCCCTCCTATCCTATTGGGGGACAGAGATGGGTGTGGAATAGAAGGCACTCAGCAAACCAATTAGTGTGGTCTGAAAACTTCTGCCATTGCCCAGAGATGCCAAGGATACTCAGCTCCTCTCTTATCCTATTGGGGTACAGGGATGTAATGCCAGGTGACTGACTATTCAGTCTGTGTCTTTGGAGAGCACTTGCAGTTGCCTGGAGAGCCTAGTGTAGATCCCGCCAGCTTCATCTCTGTTTGAGTTGAGATTGGAACCTATGCTAGGGCTGCAGTATGATCTTGATGGAAAGAAGCCAGTCCCTAACTTCACTGGATTTTCTGTCAGCCAGGCTTCCCCTCATGCCAGAGTCAAAATGTTGGCTACCAGACTCTTTACAACACAGACAGGCTCAAACCCTAGCTGTTTGTCAGATTATACTTTAGCCAGCCAAGTCCACTAATCAGTAGCTGAAGTTGGTGGACAACTGTCTCTTCCTCCACCATTTATGGGAAATGGAGCTTCTAACTCCAGCCACAGAATAGCACTTGAGGCAGCTTGTGACACTAGAGTAGTATGGGCACCAGCACCTGTAGCATGGCTTGCAGTTACCCAGAGGGGTGGTACGGATCCCCCCAGCTTCCTCCCTGCTGGAGGTGGGGCTGGAGTTTAGGCTACACCTGAAATCTGATGTAGGTGGAAAGAAAACAGTCCCTACCAGCACTGTGATCTTCAATCAGCCCCGCTTCCCTTCATGCGGGGGGTGGAGTCAAAATGGTACTTACTGACCTCTTTCTGACCTGGACAGACTCAAAGTTTAGCTGTCCTAGGATTATATTTTAGCCTGCTGAACTTACTAATCAGTAGCTGAAGTTGGTGCCACACCATGTCTTCCTCCCCCATTTTTTGGAAATGGAGCTTCCAACTCTAGCCACAGAATAGCTCCTCTGTGCAGATGAGCAGTCTCCTCTTTCCATACTTTCAAGGATGTTGTAGGATACTCTTCTGGTCTCCTGGGGCCCACAAACAGGTGCTTTAGATAAATCTGGGTGATTACTAGCTGCCCTGTAGCACGAGCTGACTCCAGGTGCTCCTTACTTTGACACCATCATGGCTTCCCCCCACAATATATTTTTTATCTTATCCATCATGCCTTTCATTCCCATAAGGACTGTTACTTTTCTTTGCAGGCTTTCAAATTGTTCTTTATGCTCACCCAGTGTCTTCTTCTTATCCTTTCTCTCTTTTGTCATATTTTCTTTCAATTCTTTGAATTGATTTGGGAGAATTTTGTGATTATCATTTATCAATTGTCTTAAATTCTGTATCTCTTCAGGATATTCAGTTTGTTTCTTTGGCTGGGCCATCTCTTCTTTTTTCCTAGTATGGCTTGTAAATTTTTGCTAATATCTAGGCATCTGGATATGTTGGTGAATTTACTCTAATGGCCAGTTTCTCTTTCTTTTCTCTTTTTTCCCCACACTCTTCTTTGATATTTGATCACAATTATTCTGTCTTTAAAATTGCCCAGTAATTAATGAAAATTGGGCCAGGGACTCACTTGCATGGTGAAGATTTTATCCCAGGAGTTAAGGTACAGAATGATCAAAAAGCAGTTTTTGCCTATGCAATTTCCATTCTGGCCAGCAGATGGTTCTCATTGGTGCACTTTTCCATAGAGGTGTTTCAATCTCCATTTTCCTGTGTTTTGTTCTGGCCATAGCTGATATTCAAATTGGGCTCTGCTGACCTAATTCAGTGAAGAAAAACCTGCTGACTCCCTTTCCCTTTTCTCTTGTAACAGCTGACAGGGAGGAAGATGTCACTTCCCCTCTCAGTCAGCTGTAGTGAGCCAGGGGTTTTACCCAGCTTAATATATTGTGGTTGGGGAAGGGAGCCTTTCCTGACTGTCACAGGGGTTTGGTAATTCACATTAGTTGTCTTGGGTTCTTTGTCTCTCTGTCCCTCATCATCCTGGAAGTTGTGTAGCATTGTCTTGGTCTTCTGACCCCCAAAGTTGGAATCAACCCAAATGCCCATGAACAGATGAATGGATAAACAAAATGCAGTACATACATACAATGGAATATTACTCAGCTGTAAGAAGGAATACAGTGCTAACACACTGGATAACATGGATGAGTCTTGAGGACCTTATGTTGAGTAAAGCAAGCCAGGCATTGAAGGACAAATATTACATGACCTCACTGATATGAATTAAGCGAATTGAGCAGACTCAGAGAGCTATTGTCTGGAAGATAGTTTTACAGGAAATAGAAAGGGAGAAGAAAGTTGTGATCCAATGCCCACATGGATGTAACCTATGATAAGGTAAAGGTGTGTAGTTGCATATTGAAGGGATATGACAGGAGCGTAGTGATATTATTGGGTTGGGTGGTGCACGTTTGAATGGTGGGTTGATTGGGGAGGGTGGGTTGGAAGGTTCAGGGAACTGCAGGGAGGGTTGGGAGAGGGACCAGGTGAATACTGGGGATAACAGAAGGGCTTTGGATCATAGAAGGGTTACAACTGGGCAAGGGAGGATCATTGGTATGGGGTGTCAGTGATATGGGACACATGGGAGGAAGTTCACCTGGGCATACATATAAGGTATATAAATATGTTCAAATGTTCACAGGGAATTGTCACAGTAGGTGGAGGCTCACACAATGACTGAGAGAATATTGAATTCCCATCCTGGAAAAGTCTGCCACATTCTCTAATGGAAGAACAACAGTACCCTGAATATAGGGGCAATGACTGGTGAAGGAGGATGATCCATTGATGGGCCCTTGATATTGATGATGATGCTTATTAGCCTTTGCTCTTTAAATTGAAACTTAGCCTAGTGTTGTGTGGTGCCTAAGAGTTGCCTCCTGTGAGCCTCCTTGTTGCTCAAATCTGGCCTCTCTCTAAGCCAAACTCAGCATATAAATGCATTACTTTCTCCCCCTACCCCAGCTTGGGACATGACTCCTGGGGATGAGCTTCCCTGGCACCAAAGGATTACTGTAACTTAAAATTCAAGACTACTTATTAATTTAGTTGCTCAAATTTTTCCAGCTTTGGTTATGATTTCAATTTTCTGGTATGTCTTTTGGAATACACCCAACATTTTGTGTATTTTTTTTCCCCTAACATTCCTTAATTTCTGTCACTCTAAGATGCTCCAGGCTCATCTTGTATATTTCCTTCTCCATTCCTAGAATCAGCCATTTGTCCAAAGGTCCTAATTCCTTTGATTGGGGAATGGTACTAAAAACCAAGATCTGCATGATAGGTATGTTAAAAACTAATAACTGCTATTTCTACCAGGGGCATTTGACTAGCAGAGCAAGGAGATCTATGTCTATTCTCATTACTCCATATTCAAGCCACCAATTACTATTGTAATTTTTTTTATTTTAGTCATTCTAATAGGTATCATATTATTGTTTTAATTTCTAAAACATAAATGACAAATCACATTCACATCTTCTCATATAATTATTTGTCATCTGTATATATATTCTTAGGTGATGAGTCAGTTCAAATATTTACCTATTTTTTATTTCCTGTTTTTTAATTATGTGTTTATCTTGTACTCAAAAACTTAGCTCAGTTTATTAGAGTGACTCATTTTCTCATGGAATCTTTACAATTTTCTACATAAAATATCATGTCTGTGTGAATTGAGAAACTTTTCCTTCTTTTCCAAATTGTTTACCTTTTATTTCTTTTCTTACTTTATTACCTTCACTAGAGTGTCCAATGCAGTATTCATTAACAGTGGTTAAAATAGACAGCCTTTCCAGTCACTGAGCATAGGGAGAAGTTTTCAGTATTTCACCATTGAATATGATAACAGTGGAAATTTCATAAAAGGCTTATCATCTTGAGGAAGATCCCTTCTAGGCCTAGTTTTTTGAGTGTTTTTTTATTATTATTATTTTTATTTTTTTAAAAAGATACTTAGATTACATAAATGTTACACAAAAAATATAGGGAATCCCATATGCCCCACCTCCCGCACCTCCCACAACCTCCCACATAAACATCCTTCATTAGTGTAGCACATTCATTGCAATTGATAAACATCTTGGGGCTTTGCCATCAAGCATGGACCATAGTTCATACTGTAGACCACACTCTCTCCCACACAGTTTTGCATGTTATATGATGGTATAAAATGGCCTATATCTGTCATTGCAATGTCACTCAGGACAACTCCCAAGTCCCGAAAAAGCCCCTGCATTACAACTGCTTTCCCCTCTCCCTGCCCTCAGAGCCCCCAGTGGCCACTGGCTCCACATCAGTAAATTCTTCCATTGCTTGAATCACAATATGTCTATAATAGAAAACAAGTAAGTCCACTCTAGCCCATAGCTCTTCCCACCATCCTGAAGAGTCTGGGATGGTGATGTCCACTCCACCTCCAATTGAGAGGGGGCTTATATCCCATGGATATAAGATGGATGGGATTTTCCTGCCTGAAGCTGCAGACTCTCTCCATTCCCTGGGATGGCCATTGTCCATCATCATTTCCCCGCCAGTTGTCCTGAGTGAGTCCAATTAGCTGTAGAGTAGGAATTGCTGCTCTACCGAGGTTCCAGGCCCAGGTGGCACATGGACAGACCAAAGACTCAAGTGTCTGGACATACACCTGCAAACTCCAGCACCAAGTATAGGTTTGAACAGAAGGGACAGCTGAGCCATATGCAGGGAAGACATAGTTGAGTCCAACTCTGTCACTTCAGGAGCACAAACTTCGTAGTAGGGCCCACTGGCAGGGCACCAAACTCTGGAGTTATCGTGCTGATATAGGACCTGGGTGTCCTCAGAGCCCTCAGGAGCCCCTCTATTTGGGGTGATATCCACTTTGGAAGTCTATGAGATCCTGCTGAGATGTGCATAAGCGTTTCCTCTGGGATAACCTCCAAACTCATTTTGAAGTCTCTTAGCCATATAAACTCATTAATCAAGATAGGGTGTTAGATTTTGCCAAATGCTTTTTCTGTATCAATTGAGATGATCATGTGTGCTTTTATTTTTCCTTTGTTCTGGTTATTCATTGCTTTCCTTAATTTGAGCCAAAATTTCATGCTGGATAAATCACACCTGGACCTGGTATTTATTCCATTTAATATTTTCTTGGATTCAATTTGTTAAAATTTTGTTGAGGGTTTTTAAATCATTATTCATAAATTGATCTGTAATTTTTTTCCTTTGTTGTCTTTTATGGCTTTGGAAACAGTGTGATGTTGACTTCAGGTAATGAGTTAAGAAGAATTTTCTTCTTCAAGTTATTAGAAAAGTTTGTTAATCATTGATGTTAATTCTTCTTTGAATATTCAGTAAAATACACCAGGGAAGCCACTGGACCTTGCATTCCTTTGTTAGGAAGATTTTCATTACAGTTTCAATCTCTTTGCTTATCTGTTGATTTCTCTTTCTTCATAACTTAGTTTGGCTAATTGTGTGATTCTAAATATTTTCCATTTCATATTGACTATTTTATGCATTGGATAAAATTTTTTCAAAGTATTATTTTAGAATGATTTTAACTTCTAGTGTATCAGTAGTAATATCTCAACTTAAAATTTTTATTTCAGTTATTTGAACCTTCTCTTTTCTCTTTATCAAACTAGCTAAAATTAATCAATTTTATTGATCTTTCCAAGAAGCAATTTCTACTTTCAATGTTTCTCTCAATTGTTTTCTATCCTCCATTACATTTATTTTCTTTTTAATTTTTATTATGTCATTTCTTCTACTAACTTTAAGCTAAAAGTTCTCTTCTTTTTCTTGTTTCTTAAGAAGTACAGTTAGATTACTGATTTGCAATCTTTCTTCATTTTTAAACTGGGCATTTACACAATAAAGTCCCTCTGTCAAATGTTACTGTGTATCACCTAAATATAGCAAAGTTGTGTTTACATTTTCATTCTATCCAAGAATGTTCTGATTTCACTTTTGCTTATTCTTTTATCCAGTAGTTAAAATTATGTTGCTTAATTTACAGATATTTTTGAGCACTCCATTTTTCCTTCTGCTATTTATTTCTAGGTACATTCAAGGGTGATTGGAAAAGATGCTTTATATGAATCAACTGTTTAAAATTTAACATGAATTGCTTTGTGACCTGACATAGAGGACCTATCCTGGAGGACAATCCATGTGCTCTTCAAAAGAACATGAATTCTTCTCTTGGTAGTGGAATGCTCTATATATGTCTGTTAGATCTATCTGGCTTGTAGTATTGTTTAAGTCTTCTGTTTCTTTCTTAATCTTCTGTTTAGATGCCTTACCATTATTGAAAATGATGAACTAACTTCTCCAGCTATTATTGTAGAAAATTATTGTTATAATTTTTAATTTTGTCAATGTATGCTTCATGTATTTGGGGATTGTGTTGTTCAATGCAAAAATGTAATTTTTATAAATTCATGAAGGATTGACAAATTTGTTAATATGTAAAATCCTTTATTGTCTATTGTAACAATTTTTGACTATAAAAACCGTTTTACTTAATCTATGGCTATAAGTATATAGGGATTCTCGCTGTGTTTCCTGGTAAAGTCCTTTATCTTCTGAGTGCCAGGATCATTAAAGTCATACAACTCAAAAATGTCAAGACAGAAATACTAATTTCCCACTTGGGTGGTGTGGGAAGTTTTCTGGTCCAATATATTCAATGAAATAAAGGCATACACCATAAAACATTCATTGATTTTTTTATATACTGCACCACAGAGGAAAAAGCCCCATCATCACAGGGCATTAACTCCCAGAAGACAATGCACCTTATCTCCTAAAAGCCATTCCATCATTCTTTTAAGCCAGCAGTATGTGGATGATGTGGAATATGGTAGGAACAGTGGAACGGTTATTGCCAGTGCCACACGCCCTTGCTGTAAAGTAAGTTTCTTCATCCAAGGCAATGTTATCCACATTCTGTCAACCCTCAGGTAATGGTACTCCCTGAGGCCTGGCATTGATGAAAGATAACTCATACCTGGATTATGTGTTGATTTCAGTTAAGATGAATTTCTGCCTCATTCACAGTAGAATTGGTTTACAATAACCAAATTTCCACTGAAGGGCTTATTTTTCTCCATGAGGGATTTTGTCATATTGGAAGCTCGATAGTGGTCTCTATTGTTGGAAAGTTAGACAGTTGGCAGCAACAGCAGTTTGATCATTTGGGAAAGTGGGAGATCATGTTGTTACACACATGCATGCCCCCATCTAAGCTAATACTGGAGTGGCAGATGAATGAGCTGGATAAACTCAACCAGCTTAGTCATTCTGTATAGTTGATCCTTTAGTATCTGTTACTTGAAAAATATTCTCTTATTGTCATTATCAAGTGATATCAAGTTTACCACCCTTCATAGCCACTCCAATAAATCCACCCATATGCTCTTTCACAGATCTCCTGGTCTCTGACCTTTCAATATTTCTCATTCCAGGCCACTAACAAACATCCAAGCCATTTTCCTCAATGCGAATCTCTATATACTTATTTTGTACCACATCCCCCCTATACAGTGGAAATGGATGATCAGTTACCACCCAAAAGGAGGATTAATTCTTATTGTTGACTTTCAAGATACCCTATATAGAGCTAACTTCAGCAACATTGCTTTTTGGCTGGTACTAAAATACAAACTTGGCCAACAAAGAGCCAAGCTTGAAATTTTTCCCCTGCTGACATCTGCTCATAAAGGAAACACCATGATTGCAGAAGTATGATCTGAGGCAGTACAAAAAGGTGGATGACATGGGGGTTGTGCAGCTTGCTGTGTCCTCTGGCCTAGCTCATGCTTGATCCTGGATATACCGCTTTCATCTTAAAATGGATTGTTCCTGGCCTCGTGATACTTATACTTTGTTAATGTGACATACTCCAACTCATTAATGGCAGTTCCAATCTAACATTGTCTTGATGTCCCATGCTCAAGTACTCTGGCTCTGTCAGGATTGATAGTTCATGTTGGAGTTATATTTCCATAATATTTTCATATCTTCTGCAGAAAGCAAGGCCATCTCTAAAACCATATAAGTCAATGCTGTGAGTCTCTTATTGAGGCTTTGCATAAAATTTTCATAAATGCCACATCTTTTTCCAGATATCTTACTAGCATAGATATGCTAGGTCTTATGGCGAAAGTGACAGAAATACGTGCACCACCACTTAAAACCACTAAAGAACTTTTCATGTTCTGGGGACATATTCACAACTGTCATTGTTCTCCCATTTGTAAAGATGTATAAGTGTGGGATATATTTTTCAACAGTTGGGTATTTAGAAATGTTGTCTTATAAATTTACCCATGTAAAGGAAATGATGTATCATAGTGGGAAACTAAGAGTTCAAAAATTATATGGGATATATACTCATGTGCTTTTTTCTGAAAATAACATTATTTATATTGATTGAGTTAATCTTCAATTTATTGAGGCCCAATCTTCTTTCATATCATTATAACGTAAAAAAAAAAGTATTTTAATACCACTTATTTTATTTAATATTTTTAATGACCTTTTTTTAATATACGTGTGTTATAGTGGATTATCTAGCCAATTGATAGATAAAGATACATGTATTTGGAATATATGCTAAATTATTTTCTGTTATACATGTATAACCAAAAAAGTTTGTAATCTTTTCTCTGTTGAAGCCACAAACAAAAATGGATGACTGTTGAAAACACAGGATTTTATGAAATAATTTAGGGAAAACAGAAGAATGGAAAACATGGGGCCAAGATAGAAATAAGAGGAACACAACATCACAAGGGCAAAGAGAGAAAAAAAACTCAGTGAAAAAGACTGAGAAAGAAGAGTCAGAATATAGGAGAAGTGAGTGTTATCATACAAACCAGTGTTACCAGAAATTTTCAATGTTATCAAACACTACAGCTTGGTTAGGGAAATAATTGAAAAATGAACATTGGAGTTAGCATATAGAGTTTGGTTGTGAAACTAGTGAGAAAGCAGGTTCAGGAAATGGTGTAGGCATAAAAAATAAGTGGGAGAGAACCAATGGAATGAGTTTTGGTCTACCTCCACATTCACTCTTATATTTCTTTTAAGTATTCTCTTATATCATGGACTCTGGGTTTAGCCACCCTCTTTTAACATCTTTGGTAGTTTGAGAAAAAAATCATGTAGAAAAAAAGTAAATTTATATCTGAATCCACATTTTCTTCAATATGATGCCATTTATAAATAAGATTTTTGGAGATGTGTTGTCAATTAAGCTGTGGATTCATTTATGAATAGTCCCTTTTTTGGTTTAAATCCTACTTAGTTGTTACCAAACTGAATCAGAATGTGTCTTAATCTTAATTACTAGAAGATTGGAAAAAGAGACAGTTTGTACATAGCCAAAGAAGCCAGAAAACTTAGAGTCCAATCAGTCAGGGAAAGCCACAAGAGGCAACCATATCATAGAATCCAATATGGGAGCCAAGAAATTGGAAGACTGTGGCAAGCCAGCATAAGACACTACTGATTTTTGGAGAAAGAATTATCCCTAAAGACCTTGATGTTAAAATTCTAGTCTTCAAACAATGAGCCAATGAATTCACATTGTTAATACAACTGGTGTGTGGTATATGTCATAGCAGGCCTGGTAAACTAAGAAAGAGACACTGTTTATACTCTGCTTAGGCCTTGCTTTTTCAAGTCATCAGGTCTTTCTTTTTGCATGTGGTTCCCTCAAGAAACAGCCTTTCCTATAGCCTTTCACCTATTAAAATACCACTTATTTGAACGATTCATCTGATTTGACACTTCATTTCAAAATGTTTCCTTCTTTTCTGTAGTCATTCTGATGTTCTTTCTTTGTGTTTCCTAATAATGTATTTATATTTCTTTATGATACTAATCTCATCATGTATTGCATTCTTGATAGGAAACTATGTTCTATTCTCCCACTCTAGATTATTAACTTCTTTTCTTGAGTTATTTCTGCTGCCTAACATATATTCAGCACCATTCCTGCACATATCCTGTGCCCCCAATACCCTAATAACCAGTGATTTGTCATAACCTTGTATGTTTTAAGTACTTGTTAAAGGTTGAACTGAAATAAAATTTTATCAATCAATTAAGAATGTAATTATTGAGGACCTAGAAGTTTGTTTTGAGAAGGACAAATGCTGTATGACATGATCCCTATTTTTCTTTATTAGAAAAGTTGTGGGTTTACAGAACAATCATGCATACAATACAGGATTTCCGTATACCACCCCACCACTAACACCTTGCCTAGGTGTAGGATATTTATGACAATTAATGATAGCACACATTTAAAATTATATTATTAACTAAAGGTCCATGTTTTAATTTAGGTTTCACTGTTTGCATAGTGTTTTCTAAAGATTTTTCAAAAAGTTTTTGCTCTGTTACCATATATCAAGCTAACATTTTGGCTTTTAATCATATTCAGATATATATATATATATTTTCAGTGCCATTAATTCTGTTTAAAATGTTTTGTTCCCATTACAACCATTCATTACCAAAATATTTCCATCATTCCAAATTGGAACCCTGTACATTTTAAGACTTAACTTCCTATTCCCCTCCAATTCCTATCTTGTCCTTGTAATCTATATTCTAGATTCTGACTCTATGAGATTGCTTATTCTAGTTGTTTCAAGTCAGTGAGATCATACAATATTTGTGTCCTTCTGTGTCTCATTTATTTTACTCATCATGATGTCTTCAAGTTTCATCCATGCTGTCACATGTATCAGAACTTCATTTCTTTTTACAGCTGTATAATATTCCATTGTAAGTATGTAAAACATTTTATTTATCCATTCATTGGCAATGGACACTTGGATTGCTTCCATCTCTAGCAATTGCAAATAATGCTGTTCTGAACATCGGTGTGTAAATATCTGCTTGAATCCCTGCTTTCAATTCTTTTGGATATATACCAAGTAATGAGATTGCCAAGTCATATGGTAGTCTATACTTAGTTTTCTGAGGAACAGCCAAACTGCCTTCCATAGTGGCTGCATCATTTTATATTTTCACCAGCAATGAATGAATGTTCCTACTTCCCTGCATCCTCTCCATTTGTTATTTTCCAATATTTTAATAATATTCATTCCAATAGCTATAAAATGATATGTCATTGTGGTTTTGGTTTGCATTTCCTTGATGGCTAATGAGTTAAGGATCTTTTCCTGTGCTTTCAGGCCACTTATCTATCATTTTTAAAGAGATATCTGTTCAATTTTTTCCATATTTCAATTAAGTTGTTTGTCTTTTTCATGTTACGTTGAAGAATTTCTTTATATATTCTGCATATACATCCTTTATCAGTTATTGAGTTTCCAAATATTTTCTCCCATTGTGTAAGTTGTCATTTTACTTTCATGATAAATTACTTTGAGGAACAAAAGTTTTAATTTTGATGAAGTGACATTTATCTATTTTTTGTTTGTTGCTTGTACTTTGGGTTTAAAGTCTAGGAAATTACTCTCTAACAATGTTCTAAAGATGCCTCCCTATGTTTTCTTCTAGTAGTTTGGTAGTTCTAACCCTTATTTTTAGGTCTTTGATCCATTTTGAGATAATTTTTGAATATGGTATGAGTTAGGGGTCCTCCTTCTTTTTTTGCAAATGAATATCCAGTTTAATGTCCCATGGTGTATATGTTGCAGGGACCAAAGCTCCACAAAGAAATAAAATAATGACAGTGAAGGTAAACCACTAAAGGATTTGATGAAAATATATTTTCACTGTAAGGAAAGGAATTATTAATACTGAACTATTAGCAATCTACTAGATATTCATTCTTTAATCCCAAATATTTTACAGATCAAGGTTTACACATTGAAATTCTATTAGTCCTAATATCATGAGGCAAATAACAAGCCCTAACAAATTCTTTATCTGTGAAATATAGGTAAGATAAATATTCTTTTTATTTTGGCTTTTCATAATAACATCCAAGAATATTTATTTCTCTCAATTTGTATCTTTTTTATTGTTCTTAAATTATAACTACTTACTTATTATCTTCTTAGTTTTTTCCTCTTAATTGAAGACTGTGGAGACTAGGATTAGATATGATATTACTATGACATTTTTCTGATTATAAGGTAGAATTAAAAAAATATAGTAAAGTCACAAAAGAATGCTTTTAGTAACTATATGCATGTGCATGAAAGGTGTTTCTAATTTATATAAATAATTAAATGCTTTATATTTAATGTTTTCAAATAAATAATAAAAAAATTTCAACCACAGCATTTATATGGATGTTATCATTTGGGAAAATTATCCAGGTTTGACTATAGAATTTATATGATTCGTATCTTCAGATAATACCTCATAGTGTGTCACTTAATAATCATCAAAGATAGCCTTGTAAAGCAAGCAAAATTTGGTTTTAAAAATCCTAATAATATTTAAAGTATTTTCTTTTTTGTAAGTAAAAGGAAAACTAAGAATTGAAAAAAAAACTTATTTTTATATATTAATTTATAAATTATAGAGATATATTTAAGAAAGTCATAATCAAGGAAGCAGAAATATAGTAGGGATGAGTCAATTGGTATAAATATACAAATTATAGTAGGAGTGAATATACAATGGATAATTTAAAAGCTCATAATTTGTTCACCATTATAAGTTATGGTAAGAAACCTAATAATATTGAAATATCAAGGAGAATATTAAAGGAAGAAATTAATATATTCAGAAAATGGATGAAAAAATGATGTTTTATTTGCAAGTAGCCTCAGAGAATTTGCTCTACACAGTCTTGAATAGGTTCCACAATTGGTTGATATAAATAGGAAGATGAAATTACATATTAAATAAATATGGGCATATTTATTTTCTGAGCTTTTCATTATGTCTCATTAAAGATGAAGAATCCAATCCTTCATCATTTATTATCTTTATATATTTTATAAAATATATAAATTAACTACCTACTGTGTATCATTTTCAAACATAATTCCAAAGGGATAGTATATGAAAATTGTTTATCAGAGTGGAAAAAATTCATATACAGGAAAATTTCTTTTAAGAAAACTAAAAAGATATTCAATACAAAAATGGACATTGAAATTACTTGGAAATACTGAACAAAAAATGGGTGTACTAGATTTGTGCATTATCTTTGCATTTATTCATTCATAAAAAACTTTACTAGTGCAAGAACTCCCAACAATTATCAAAATATTCCTATGAACCCTGGCCTCATAACTTGAGGTAATATAGCTGAAATTTAGGGGAAATAACATTCCATAGATGTAAGTGTGCTGCATTCAAAAGACAACATAGGATGACCGAAGAGGCCTATCTGCCTGTGGTACAGAGAGAAATATGAAGAGGAAATGAGACATATTTTCTAAATTAGAATCTCTTTTTCCATAATTCTTACCTCAATAGAGAGGGTGGAGATAACCAATGACAACCACTCTGTGAAAACTGAATTTTTCTTTATAGGATTTACATATTATCCAGACCAGAAGCCCATTTTCTTTCTGGTGTTCTTTGTCACCTATCTGATTACCATGGTGGGGAATCTTGGTTTGTTGGCATTGATCTAAAGGAAGCACTGTTGTCACAAACCAATAAACATTTTTCTGGAAGAGCTGGCTCTGACAGATTCCTGTTTTTCCTCTGCTATTACCCACAAGATGTTACAGAACTTCTTTTCAGAAGACAGTATGTATGGCAAAATTATATTTTTTCTGTCTTGCTGAAACTGCAGACTACTTTCTTCTGGTGGCAATGGCCTATGACTGGTATGTGACAATATGCAGTTTTAGTTTACTAAACGCTGACAAAGCAATATACCAGAAATGAGTTGGCTTTACAATGGGGATTTATTTGGTTAAAAGTTTTCAGTTCTGAGGCCAATGAAAGGGTCCAAATCAAGGAATCATCATGGATGCTTTCTCCACCAGCTACAAATAGGTGGTGATCAGGCATATGGTAGCATCCTCTCTACTCTCCCCTCTCCTCTGGGCCTCACTGCTTTCTGCTTCTGGCTAAAGCAGTTTCCTCTCAATTCTTTGTTCCGTTGATTCCAGCTCTGGTTCTCAGGGACTTCTCTCTCAGCTTCTGGATTCTTTTCTGTCTCTAAAGCTTTTTTCTGTGTCTGTGGCTTTTTAATCTTTTGTTTATAAAGGACTCTAGTAAGAAGATTTAAGACCCACTCTGGGACATACAATCTAATCAAAGGCCCTTTACTGAAGTTCTTTAATCAAAGGCCCCACCTACAATAGGATTACATGCACAGGAAAGAGTAACGTTAAGAAAAGGATTTTCTAGGGTCCACAAAAGCTTTGAATTGTCATGGTGGCCTGCTATAGCACCACACCAACATATTAAAGAAACACTACATTCAGATGATCATAGGAGCATATATAGCTGAAAACATGCATAGCAGGATTCCTTTATTCATTCTTTTTATTCATAGTTTGAAAATTAGTACGTAAAAAATTCCATGTAAAGAATTATGAAAAATAATTCTCAACATTCTGAAACCTTATCAGCCCCTGCAGTGAACTATTTTTTAGATGATATCAACTTTTTTTAAAGTAAAGGATATTGAGAAAGTATAAAATGGTCATTTTATATGTACACATAATTAAAGGGTAAAATAGGTGCTGTGGAAGTCAAGTAATATAAAATGGATATATATGTTTACATAGGAGGGTTTCTACCAAGATATATTTCAAAATCTAACCTGAGAAACCGTAAGCCACGAGTAAAATATTTCTCCTGATTTTGTAAATTTTTCCAGAGTATAATTAGTTTCATTACTCAACAAAGTAAATAAATGTTAAGAAGAGGAGACATTATATAAACTTGATATTATTGGTAAATATCTGGAATCCCTAATCTTCCAAACTCAGGCACATTCCAAGTACTCAAATATTAATCCCTTCATAAGCAGTACCATCCATCAGATATAAACTTTGCTTTTGAATTTGATTTTCAACTTTGGTTTTGTTCTAGAGATTATGTTAGGATGTGAATTAATGTATTCAAAAGTTAAGAATACTTTCATCTCTCATTTTAACTATCTTTCCAGTTGTCTGAAATATAGTCTTTTTATAATGAGGGTTTATGAGTCTGTCATTAAAAATGATATGACATATTGAAATCTCTATGAGTTAAATGTTTTCAAGTAGTTTGACTAGCTATGCATGATGCATGACAGTGCAATTCCTGAATATATCAATTAAAACAATAGTTTGTTCCCTCAATGTCATTAACATGTCTTGATGTTATTAGAAATACCACTAGCTTACCTGTTTTCAATCTAGATTATTGTTATAATCTTATCACTTACAGAAAGAGGAAGATGCTGTGCAAGCATGTGACTAAAATATATTTGATCACTTAAAAATACAAAATGAAAGGAAATATAACTTACTGAGACTCCACTATCTGCTAGGCATTAAACTAGAATTTTCACATATGTTATGTCTCAATGAGCTAAGCATTATTGTTCATGCTTTTCCAGGGAAAATATTCACACTGAAATATTTAGTAGATTACCCAACTTCATCTAGGTCACCCTCAAATCAGGCTTGGATTTGGATTAATAATTCCTTTTGCTCCTAGCATTTTACAGCTCCACTCACAGTAGTTTAATCAAAAAATATTGAAAATATAATAGGAATATTGAACAAATGTGAAAAGAAAACAATACAGATGATACACAAGCAACTCTAGATTGTGTTGGATATGTGTTCAGACAATGGAGATCAATAGTTTGGGGTATTTGGCTAAAATAGCATTAGAAGTAAATGTGAGTTAAAGAATGGAAATTTTTTTTATATTTGGGGGAAATAACATCAGCAGAATTAATGTTTATGGAAATGTGTTTGGATCTAGGTTTGGGAAATGAGGGAGTTAATGACTGGACAGATGAAGAAAGCTGGCTGAGCTGTTACTGAGAGCTGATGGTGAATGTGGGGATAAAGGTTGGAAGTAGATCAGGTTACTGAGAGTCTTAATACTACCCTAGGTATCTGAATTTATCTTAGAAGCATAAAACATTGAAGTCTTCTTGGCAGCAGAGTAATATGATTGTATTTTCAGAAACCTGATCTGGCTTTTGATTGGACAGAACAACTAAAATGAGACTAACCACACCAATTCACATAATAGGTGAGGAAAGCTGAAACTAGAGGAGACTCAATGAAAGGAGAAGGGTGCATACATACGGGAAATTTTTAAAAAGCAAATAGTAAATTGCAAATTTTGGATAATAAAATGAGGGTTTATTTTGTTCTTTTGCATATTGATGATGTCATATCTAATATTATACTACCAGTATTTAATACAGTGCCTGCCACATTTGGGCATTCAATAAATATTTCCATGAGTACATGAGGTATATAAAAATGTGATTTTTATAACTTGATTACTAGTGAGTATAAACATTTTTCATACATTTATTTAGTATTTTTATTGTCCTGCAAATCACTTGCTCATGTTCTTTGCTTGCTTTCTCCTTGAGAGTTACGATTTTCTTGATATTTACATATACATTATGCATCAAAAGCCTATGAAAAAAAAAGAGATATTAGCACCAATAAAAATATTTTTTGTTAATAAAAAAAAAGCTTATGAAATTTTATATGTAAATGTGGATCATTTTATTTTCATTAATTTGTTTGTGTTCTAATTTTACTTATGTGTTTTGTGATGTGCAGAGTTTTCTATTTAGGTATTCATATCTATACGTTGTTCCTTCTGCAATTTCTTTGATTTTGTTGCTTAGAAACTTCCTATTGTGAAATCTCATATTCATTTGTATTTTCTGATACCTCCATTTGTCATATTTAATTTTTGAATCATTCTGAGATATATATTTTTAATGATCTAAAATAAGTCTCTGGTAGATGACTTTTTATAAATTAAGTGAGAGTTTTTTTGTAATTCAAATCAAAATATCAGAGGCAGCTTATAAAGAATTAGGTAAACATTTTTTAAAATCTGTCAGGTAGAGGTGCCAAGAAAATATTGAAAGAGAATGGTATCAGATATCAGACTTAGTAAGTGTGCTAAACCTACAATAATTTTAATAACTTCATATTAGTTCAAGAATCATTGTACAGATCACAGGAAACAAAATATTGTCCTGAATCCCACCCAAGGATATGGTAAGAATAACATCACAAATAAATCTGCAAATGTTTCTTTTATATCCTGTCCTAGGACTCTTGATTAACTATTTGGATCTTCTTTCATTGTGTCTGTTTTACATTGTTCACTTAAAATTTTATAATTGAAAATGATAAATATAGACAGATTGAATCTCCATGCTCCTATCAAGTAGCTTCAATAAATTTACAGTTTAAAGTTTTTGACAGAATAGATATGCTATGTTTTCCTTTTAGCATCACAATAAGAGACCATGTCAGTATGCCTGGGTACTGGTGATGCCAAATTTGATAACTTGGTTAAGGTCATATCCACTAGATCATTCCATAGCAAAGATGATGTTTTCATCTATAATTAAAATAAAATCAGTCCGGTAGTAAATGGAAACCATATGAATTCCAAGTTCTCCAAAATCTTCCTCAATGATTTTAATTTCCATTTACAATCCACACATGAAACAATTATTGCTTTGGAGGTATTAAAAGAGTGCTTTATGTGATTTCCACATGGATCCATTCTGAAAAGAAGAGCTTATTCTCAAGGTAATTTAAGAAAAAATTTAAATAAACTTTAAAATATAAGAACAGTTTTAGATTGACAGAAAAATTATGATGATAGTACAGAAAATCAAACATTTGACACATTTCTCATATCATTAGCATTACTCACACATCTCTATGGTATATTTGTTACAATTAATAGCCAGAACCAAGCCATTATTAGCTAAACTATTAATTCATTCTGATTTCCTTAAGTTTTACCTAATATTTTTGTTCTGTTTCAGGATCCCATCCAGGATATCACATTAAATTCAATCACCCTGTCTTTTTAGGCTCATCTTGACTGTGAATATTTCTGAGATTTTCCTTGTTTTTAATGACCTTGCCAGATCGCAGAGTATTTGTATAGTACATTGTAAAATGTCTCTCAAATGGAAATTGTCTAATGTTTTTGTCATGATTATACAAGGTTTATGTGTGGGGAAAGAAGACAACAAAGGTTAATTGCAATTTCCATCACATCAATTGTACATACTAACATGATAACTCAAAACTTTTATCCTATTTATGTATTCATTTTTAAAATCAGTATGGATTCATGAAAATTTATTCCAAACTTTGACTTATTATCCAAGACT